>JAREIS010000573.1:0-113818 GCA_030060385.1 Muscicapa striata striata
TAGCAGTAAAGCTATCAGACGTTGAACTTCCTTCTTACTGTAGTAGACTTACAAGGTTTAAGAGATTACTTACTGTTACTCACTGTTCAGTCTTTGTGCCTTGGTATTGTGTTATGAAGTTGTACCCCCTTAAGTTATTGTATTCTTTCATTCCAGTGTAATCCCTGTTACATCCGCCCTTCTCCTTCTTCACTTCCGTTGTTTCCCTCACTCCTTCCGCCCTTACACTAATTTCCGGTCGCCTGCCGCTTTCTCCCTGTCCATCAAGAGTTTCCCGCCTACTATGCAAATAGCAAGTCCTCCCAAGTGGACCTTGCGAGAGAGAATCCCGAAGAAAGTGGGACATTAGAAAATAAAACAAATGCAGAGTCAACTACAAAAACAACCGAATGCCAGCTACTAAGGAACCTCTCTCAGCTACGAATAAGAACCTTATCAATACACCATAGCAGGAACAGTGCTGAGAAAGAATGACGTCCCCTAGACCAGGGCAGCCACATGAGGCTCATTGGTACTGTGTGGCGCACCACGTTCTGACATAGTCAAGAACTCGGCATGCCTTTTTTGTGGAGCAAGAGCGACCCCAGCTGACAGCGCTTGTGAACAAGCTCTTGCTGCGCTTTTGCAAGTGAGTACACTGCCCTCTGCATAACCTGCGATCACCCCGGGCCCGTCCGGGCACCTTTTACACTGCTGCCTGCATCGCGTGTGTGCGGCCTGGGCGAGATGGCGTGGCCCAAGAGGCTCCCGATGATGGCCAAGCCCCTACGGTGGTGGCTTGTCTTGTTCAGCAGCTCCATGTTCAGCGACAGGCAGCGCACCGCACTCGGCGACGTCCGCCCCGCCACCCCCTCCCCGGGCTTCCCGGGCTTGCCGGGCTACCGCACAAGTACTGCGCAAGCCGCGCCTTGTACTGGCCGGACAGGCGGCGCGGCCTGGCCTGTGGCTCTCCTGCACTGCTCCGTCTGCAGAAGAAACACAGAAAATTTACATTTCAATGACAGCAGGCTGGGGAGATCAAAATGATAATTTGTACTATGCCAGTAACTGTAAGAGCTGAGACTAAGGTGCAGTGGCCCAAGTAGCCACCACCTACCCACAAATAACAAGGCCCTGCTTTAAACAATTGGAAATGGAATAAAAAAAAGAATAAAGCGCTCTTTGGAGCTTCTGAGAGCCACTGCACTCTTTCTTCTTACTGCTTGATGGGAACTTGAGTCAAGTTTGTTTTGTCTGGAAGCACAGCAAAGAGCCTAAAGACAACAGATTATGCATTAAAAGTAAGTAGGGAGCCAAACCCACATGGCAACAGAGTGCTATTGTAGGTTGCAGTGATGTTGCACTAACATGCCCAAAAGCATACCCCATGTGGTTGGAAGCTAAAGGCCCCGAGCCAGAACTGTGCTGTTCTTGGGCAGTGAGACTTGTGGGATTCCCAGTCATCCTCACAAGCTGTCCCTGTCACAAGGATAAAGGTGGCCTGGGCAAAGAGAACAAAGGAAACAGCGGTGCTGACCTGAGAACACACCACCCCCACATTCACACTTATGTTTGCATCCAGCAAAGCTTCAAAGCAGAGAGAGAGATTGCCCTGGCTTAGAAATCCAAATTTAGACATCCAAATGTGTATCAAAGAATCCAAATATCTAAGCTCAATTTAGAGTGCTGCTGCCACTCCCATTTAAATTCCACAGAAACTGTGGCATGCTCACACTGTTGAAATTAGGCATTTCTACCATTGTCCAAACAGGAATTTAAAGACTAAAACCAAAAGCCTTAAGCCTGAGATCAGTTTGTTAACTAAACAACAGTCCTCTCTACCTTTCTTTCCTAAATGCTCAAATGACAAGTGTTACCCTCCATCACTCAGCATTCAAGCTTGAGCTACTTGCAAAGGATGTACAAAGCAACTATTACAGGAACCTGTCAGCAGAGTGCAACAGCAAAATTAATTCTGCCTTTGCACAGCTGGAGATAAATTTTTAAATACCAAGCCATCTTTGGATTCTGCAATAAAGAGAGAAAGCACTGGAACTGCCAGTGTCCATGTCCCAGGAAGCATTTTAGCAAGAGTTACACAATCTGCAGGTGAAGCATTTGGTGTGGTAGCCCGGAAACACAAGCAGCTTGGTGATCTGGAGGAGCTCAGACCCACAAAGCAACATCTGGGAGAGCATACATCTCTGTGAAAAAAATCCAATTTAAAAACTTTTATGCACCTTGATTTAGCAAAACAATGAGAGTCTAGTGGTAATCAGTAGAGAAGGAGAGATACATTCAGCAAGCACACTGCTCTTTCCCATGAGCAGTCTTCTGGGGGAAGCCACCAAGAGAGAAGAGGTGAAGCCTCTCTAACTAGTTTGGATTGTACAGGTAATATTTAGACAGTAAAGATTACTGCATGAAAGATCAGCTTGCCTATCTTTTTAAAGATGAGATCAAGGCTGAAGCCCCATCAAGGATCTTTAGTGAGAACCTGGCTCCAAATCCACCATGAAAATCTTGAACGCTTTTGCAACACAAACAGTAAAACTTGTTTATTAACCATGCCAGCTTTCAGACGTTCTCAGAACAAAACTGCAAATCTGCAAAATAAAAAAAAGCTAGGGAGTGACTCTAACTAAATGCCAGTTACAGCAAGAAGAAATTCAATCTGCAGGAGCAAGTAACAGCCTTTTCTTCTTCCACTTTTTCTTCTTCTTCGGGTTTTTTTTTTTTTCCCTGCTGTCTTTATGCTTAAGACTAAAATAGTCAATATATATTTAATGCATGGTATCCCTGCAGTGATATTAATACTTGACACAAGGGCCTGGGCTAAATCTCACCAGAAACAATAATCGTTTACCAGACACAAATATCCCACAGGTGTGAGATGACCAACCTGCCCAAGTGATACAGAGGAAAAAAAACCCACTGTCCTGGGGTGTCACAAGGCAAAAGCACAAGTATGGAATTACTCTGGCAGACATTGGCACAGCTAATAACATGATCATTTCAATCACACATTAGAGTCTTCATGGAATCTGTAATTTGCTAAAACTCCCCATCTACCACTTCATTATGAGAACACGAGAAGGAAGCAAGCCTGTACTCTGCCTGCCCTCACATAGTTTGGCTCACCAGCATTTTCCCCATCTTTTCCAGCAATTCTGCTAAAATACCAGACAGGCATTAGGGAGAAAGCAAGAAGGAGAGTAATTTCTGTTGCTCACACGCATAAGGAGACAGCAGCACAAACATGCCAGGGAAAACAGCTTTTGTGAGATTCCACACCAACACCTTCACAAATACTGCAATTGTTATTCAGGTGCAGAGGTAAACCACTGGAACCATTTAAATGAACCATGCATTGCTGAAATGCCAATTGTGCAAAACTGCTGCTATTTCGTTTTGATCTATATACTGCACCTTGTTTTTTTGGCTTTGTGTTGTTGCCAGAGAGCTCCAGGAGCTTTGGTCTGGAAGCCAGGCCAGTGTCTACCAAGTTAGTTGCACTGCTATGGATACACAAAGATGCAATATTGCTCTGATTTAAAGTTTTCAGGCAGATTTTTCACAGATTTTGTTTTATTTATAGCTAACACGTGTGGAGAGAAACAAAAGAGTAATTTAAAATGCTGTGCCACTGTGAGCCTAGTCATTTCATTTCTGTATCTTCTTTGGAAGCCCAGGGAATTGGAAATCTGGTTATTTCTACATAAATATCCATCTGGGGACAGACAGAGATTCAGTAAAAGAATCCCTCTCCATTAAGACCAAAAAAAAAAAAAAAAAAAAAAGAAGAAAAAAGAGAATAAAATAAAAAATAGAATAAAAAGAGAATTTAAAAGTGAGAGGCTCTAGTCTAGCAAAAATCAAACAGAATTAGTAAAATCAAGGAGTTTCTCTTCAGGGAATATTTCAAGTGTCTGCACAGACAAAAATATTAAACAAAAATGTGCATAACTTTATTTTTGGGAATATGCAGGATGATACCTACTCCTCTGTTTCACACTTTCATGGCTGCTACGCTGGATTCCTTCAGTTTTGACAAGGCCAGAGCCCAATTCTTCCTTTTTGGTTTTTTAGTAGAGATGTTAGGAGTTTTTCTGACCATTGTTTGTGCAATCTCTGGGGGATTTTTCTGTTTCTTAGTGCGAATTTTCATGGATTTTTTCTTGGGTTTTTAGGCTGAATTTCTCCTGGATTTTTCCTGATACTTTTCCCAGCAATCCTTGGAATTTTGGCTGAGTTTAAGTGTTTTACAGATTTCAGAAGTTTTTTGGCCATTTTTCAGGTATTGTTGGGTATTTGGGTATATTAACTTACATTTCCTCCTGGTATTTTGCCCGTCCAATTTCCCTGGTTTTTCCTCAGAAAATCTGGAATCTCATTGCATTTTGGGGCCCCTTTTTGGTTTTTATTGCAGATTTTAGGACTTTTTCTGGCCATTTTTTTGTGCAATTTCTGGGGGATTTTTGTATTTCTTAGTGTGAATTTTTGGGCATTTTTTCTAGGTTTTAATGCTGAATTTTTCCTGCATTTTTCCGGATGTTTTTCCCAGCAATCCTTAAAATTTTCATAGATTTTTGGTGCTTTTTAAAAAGTTAAAGGGGTTTTTGGGCCATTTTTTGTCCCATTTTAGAGTTGCATTTTTGTTGCATATCCTCCGGATATTTTGCCCACTGTCCTGGTTCTAAGGACATGTGTCGCCAATAAAGGCAGAAGCTCCTCTTTGAAATAGAGGATTTAATTCCTATCCCTCCCAAATATTATAATTGTTTGAATCAGAAATTCTGAGGCAGAGATAAGAGAGTAGGAATAACAGCTCTTTACTAATTTATCTAACCATACAAGCAGAAACAACAACAACTATTAAAATTAACAATCAAACAGAAGAAATAACTCAGTTGCAGTCCCTTCTTTAGCTGCAGGCACACTCTGTCTGTGTCTGTTCGGGTGGTGAAGATGGGGCAGAGCCCACACAGCTGTGGAGAGCAGGCGGGAGTAGAGGGGCGGGGGCGGCGTCAGCAGCCACACTGTGTCTCAGGTGGGAGCAGGGTGGAGGAACAGCTCCTCGCTCACCGTTTGAGTCCTGGTGGTTAGCTGTGTCCTCAAAGGTAGGAGGCTGGAGTGGAGTAGATGCAGGACAGTGTCCAACCGCAGAGTTCCTGGCTCCCCCATGTTTTCACCGCGTGGGCTGGAGATGCCAGTCCTTTCCCTCCGAGCTCACCAGAAGAGTGAGCAGCCCCCACCCTCCCCCCCAAAGTCAGCCCACCTCCTACCCTTTGTCTAGAGTCGTCAAAAAAACATGGCTGTAACCTGGCAGGCCTGTTAGCATGATAATGGGAAAAATTCTTTAAACTGAGACAGTAAGAGAACAAAAACCCAACCCCCACACCCACCCATTTTCCCAGTTTTTTCCTTAGAAATCCCTGGAATCTCACTGGATTTTGGGGCCATTTTTGGTTTTTTAGTGCAGATGTTAGGTGTTTTTCTGGCCATTTTTTTGCAATTTCTGGGCAATATTTGCTTTTATCTATGTGAGTTTTGAGAGAATTTCCTGGGTTTTTTTAGTCTGAAATTTACCTGGATTTTTCCAGATGTTTTTCCTAATAATGCCTGGAATTTTGACAGGTTTAGAGTGTTTCAGTGCAGATTTTAGGACTATTTCTGGCCATTTTCACATTGATTTTTCAGATTTTTGCATCTCTTAATGTGAATTTTAAATTATTTTTCTCGTGTGTTAGGCTGAATATTTCCTGGATTTTTCCTGATGCTTTTCCCAGCAATCCTTGGGATTTTGGCAGAGTTTAGGGGTTTTACTACAGATTAGAGGAGTTTTTGGGCCATTTTTTGGTGTGATTTTAGGAGGTTTTTGGGTCATTTTAAGTCACATTATCTTGGGATATTTTGCCCGCTCGTTTTCTCAGTCTTTTACTTTGAAATCCCTGGAATCTCACTGGATTTTGGGACCTTTTTTTTTTTTTTTTTAGTGGAGATTTTACGACCTTTTCTGGCCATTTTTTGTGCCTCTTCGAGGGGATTTTTGTGTTTCTTAGTGTGAATTTTAAAGGATTTTTCCAGTTTTTAAGGCTGAAATTTTCCTGGATTTTTCCAGATGATTTTCCCAATAAACCCTGGAATTCTGACAGCTTTCGGGTGTTCCAGTGCAAGTTTTGGGAATTTTGAGGTAATTTTCAGTTTGATTTTTAGGGGATTTTTCATTTCTTAATGTGAATTTTCAGGGATTTTTCTATTTTGTTAGGCTCAATTTTTCCTGGATTTTTCCTGATGCTTTTGCTAGCAATCCTTGGAATGTTGGCCAAGTTTAGGTGTTTTAGTATGGGTTTCTGGAGGTTTTGGGTCATTTTTTGTGTGATTTCCAGGCTTTTTGGGCCATTTTAAAGTCGCATTTCCTCTGGATATTTTGGCTACCCATTTTCCTAGTTTTTTTCCTCAGAAGTTCCTGGAATCTCACTGGATTTTGGGGTCATTTTTTGGTTTTTTTGTGCAGATGTTAGGAATTTCTCCGGCCATTTTTTGTGCAAATTCTGGGGGATTTTTGTGTTTCTTAGTGTGAATTTTCAGGGATTTTTGTGGGTTTTAGGCAGAATTTTTCCTGGATTTTTCCTGATGCTTTTCCCAGCAATCCTTGGAATTTTGGCAGAGTTTAAGTGTTATTGTACAGATTTCGGGAGTGTAGGTAGGAGGACTGCTTGTCTCGAGACCACAGCGTTGGAACGCAGGGAAGCCAGGTTCTCTGCGATCGGACCCTGCCCTGCATCTATTCTGCATCCAGCCTATGACTTCCAAGACCACGGCTGAACTCCAAAAAACCCAAATGGCGAGCGGAGAACTTTTCCTCCACCCTTTTCTCCTATGTGGGACACAGCTGCCACTGCCGCCTTCCCTCCCTCCTGTCTGCCACCTCCGCAGCAGCACGGGCTCTGCCTCCCGCCTTTCACCGCTGGGACCAAGTACAGGGAGAGTGTGCGTGTGGCTGGGAGAAGGACTGGAATTGATTTATTTGTTCTGTTTTGTTGTTAATTTTCACAGCTGCTGTTGTTTCTGTTTGTCTGGTTAGATATATTAGTAAAGAGCTGTTATTCCTACCCCCTTATCTCTGCCTGAGAGTTCCTGATTCAAAAATTATAATATTCAGGAGGGAGGGGCTTACATTCTCTATTTCAAAGAGGAGCTCCTGCCTTTATTGGCAGACACCTATCCTTCAAACCAGGACACATGTTATCGTGTGAAAAATGTCTAGGAGAGAGTTATAGAAACATTTGTTAATTTAACATTTGTTAAGCAGGAACACTTAAATTAGGTATGGAAAGTAAGAAGACATTCAGACAGAATTTATTACTGTCTTGAGCAGAAACCTGTGTCTCAGAAATGTGTTGCAGGGTACACCAATTCACTAACACTGGGTTTGAATAACTGAACCCAACATAATTACAATTACAGGAGAAAACTAGTGTTTCATATAGAGATTAAATAAGAATTACTGCTGAAGGTGCTCCAATTTTCAATAAATCTAATTTTTAAAAGGAAGGTTTATGGTATCACAGATTTAATTTTTAGAAGTGTACAATTTGTAGGAAAAATTATCCTTTGGTATAAGAATAGATGAAGTAAGTTGCATGGAGCTGTTCCTTTTGATTGTTTGGGGTTTTTTTAGAAATTATTTTTAATTCAGAGAGTCTGCCTTTGGGAGCTTCAGGGTATGAGTTGATGAAGGAAACCAATGAGTTAAAATATGTAGGATTTTTTGTTTCCAGATAGTTATTACTTTTTTAATCTCATATGTACAACAGGGAAAACAATACAAAAAAGTACCTTGAATCTGGAGAGATGACTAACTCTTCCAATAATCTTAGGGGGAAAAAATGATACAATGATAAAATAAATGGCTAAAGAAAGATGTGCCTTAAAATCAAGAAGAGAAAGAGATTTTGTACATTGCTTCAATCAAGATAAACAAGTCTCCGGAAAAAAGATGTTAAAACACATAGGAAAAGATTTTGTGATCATAAAAATTAAAAGAAATACGGAAGAAGGGGAGATGACCGGCTATGCAGTGGCATTTGAAAATGAAGTTACTTTTTAAAAAAGACGGCTTCAAAATCAGTACCATACTTTAACTATCAGTAAGGAAGAGGTAAGGGGGATGAGACTATGGTACTGACTCTAACTGGAGCACCAGTTAAAGGTCTCATTGCATTCAATTAAGAAAACACAATTAAGGAACCTCCAGCCTCAAATTCTGGAATTGATACAGGTAAACTTATTTTCTGAACAAGTTTTAAAATTTGGATTTTAAATAGGAAGCATTTCAGGGAAGCTGGTAAACCATTATCCTGTCTAAAAATACACCGGTGCATACTCTGAGAGAGTGAAAAGCTTTGTTAAGGCAAAGGAGTTCATGTTTCCCTCGGAGTGTGGTGCAAAGAAGAGTATGCCATTAGAAGGGGAAGACCAGGGAAATCTTTTTGCCCTGGCACTGTAGATTTGAGAACAGGGATGTTTGCAGCTTGGTCCTGAGCTCCGGGCTTTTGTGTCAGGCTGGCTGCTTTTCCTTCTTTTGCGGGTCGACAGTGCCATAATGGAGTTACTTTGATGAGCACTGACACTTTTGTGTGATCAGCTGCTGAACATGTAAGTTGTTTGCACTGAACTGCATCCACCTCCCTGGCGACATGCACTTTCTCTCGAGCTCTGTGTACCTCCTACCCTCTCAATCTTGCAGGTCTCAAACGCCTTCAAAACATCCAGCAGCCTCCTGCAAAAAAATAGGAAGTCCTGCCACAAAAAGCCAGTGCTGGATTTTATAGTCCCTTTGCAGTTCATAAACTAGACAAAACTAGCGATTCACACTTTCCTTCTCAGCTACATATATCAGCACATTTTCCCAAAGTCACAGAGTCCATCGTTACAGCGAAGCGTTTCCACCTGCAAGTTCAGATAGAGGGATGAACGGTTCCCTTCTGCTTGAAAACTCACCGAGCAAATTAAAGCCTCAGAAGGACAAAAGTCCCAGAGCGATGTCTCACACAGAAAAATGTTCCAGGATAAAAACACGTCCTTCATATTCCCTTCCCTTGTCCCAGATTGTGGTGCTGTGTTGAGTGTCTTGGGCATGAAATTACTAATCCGGTAAGGTCTTTCGGGCCACATTTCACTGAGTGAGAGCTACATGGACAGACTGGACTCTGCAAAGCAAAAAGGATGTAATTTTACCTAATGCTGAGGAAGAACCGTGCATGATACAGTATATGCACTGAAAAGCAGCAAAGCTTGATGCCGTGGTTGGGCTTCCATGTCTGCGCAGATCACAGAAGTCCAAGAATGAAGCTGCAGAACATTGGGCTTATTTGAGCAGAGTAACAAATTGCAAAAGTCCAGCAAAAGCTTGTTGACAATCGGAGTAGTCAGCTGAGAATGCACTCACTGCTTGGAAATATAACATGCAGCTGTTGAACAACTTAGAACTGATACACCGAAAAGACTCTCTAACTTGTGAGAAATGAGAGTAATAAAGTAAGTATGCATTTATTCAGCACTGACGTGCATGGCGATAATTCCTCCCAAAGCACATTGAAACTTCGGACTACTGCTCTATTTATTCCCTAACCCTCACCAGGCTGCAGCCTCTTAAGTCAGCTGCAACAAAGCAAACATCAATGCGTGATCTTAGCAGCACCATGGGCCAAAACCTGACAATTCTGCTACTCACCCTCGCCTGAGAATTCCCGAGCCCTCAGGCTGCACATTTCTGCCACTCTTGGACAATGGCACATGCAGGTGTGAACTCCGCCGGTGTTTGGAGCTGAGCTAATCGACCGCCACCTCGAGGAAACCCTGGTTATACCCAACCCTGCAAACCCTATCTCCCCGCTGTTGCTTCCTGGCTTGCCCTCGCGTTAGGGTCACTGCCTGCACCTCTGAGAGGTTCTGGCATTGTCCTGCATTAGGGTTGCTGCCTGCAGCTGCTCTCAGGGAAACAGGGGTGTTGTTAGGGGTTCTGTTTAGGGTTCAGCGTGGGGGCTGGTACACTTGTCCTCCAACTTATATCCTAACCAGTACCCCTTACTTTCACTGTGTGATCTCTAGCCCTTTAGTCCTTTACCTCTGAAGCCCACCCTCAGCCTCTCTGCATCACTGTCAAGTCCTCCTGCTGAACCCTACTACCCTATAACCCTGCACTTGCAACCGGGGATGCTCCTTATCATTAGGCCCCAAGAGCTGTCCGATAGGCTGGACAAGTAATCCACAGTTGCTCCTTCCTACCCTAAGTGTGGCCCTGAGTCAGGGCAGAAGCTGACAGACCCAAACTCTTTGCGGTGGTTTGGTGCGGAGCCTACCGACCTTTGCCTCAAGGAGGGGTGGGAGCAATCCCCGGTTGCAGAGGGACAGGTGTCCCAGGATGGGCTGGAGTGGGAAACCCCCGGTTATACCCAACCCTGTGGACCCCACCCCCCCACCATCGCTTCCTGGCTGGTCCTAGCATTAGGGTCACCACCTGCACTTCTGAGGGGTTCTGGCATTGTCCTGCATTAGGGCTGCAGTCTACAAAATCCTGAACATCTTTGTCTCCAAAGCTGACTCAAGAACCCCTCCCAAGCCAGCCCTGCCCCGGCATCCTGCTTACATCCCCCCTGTGGGTTGAAGCCCTGGACTTATCTCTTAGACATCCAGGGATGCGAATCCACAGCAGGTGCAAAGGAAGGACACCTCTCCACTCGGAATTTCCTGCCTCATCAGTCTGCTGTCTCTTAGTCAGCTACAATAAAGGAAACCAAATATCAGTGCATGATCTCAGCAGCACTATCAGCTGAAACTAGACAATTCTGCTACTCACCCTCTCCTGGCAACACCCATGCACTCGGGCCGCACACTTCGACCATGTTCAGAGGCTGACGCTGTCATCAAAGGCCGTGCCTGGCTTGAGAGAGACAAGGTGATGCGGCATTGCTGAAACTTGAGCGGACCCTTGTTCCTCCTCCCTAACTCCCCAAATCACCACAGCTCCTCACTTGCTCCTCAAGGTTACCTGGATGGCATCTTCCAATAGGAAAAGGTCAAGGCTTCATCACAGAATCCTGTAATACCCCTGGAGTTCTCATTGTTTCTGTTGGCCGGTTGGTGAAGGGCCTCACTGCTTAATACGAGTGCACTGCCTGAAACACACTAACAGTAACGGATGCTGAGAGTTGCATCAAAAGCACCACTACCATGACCATACAAATACATAAACTAAAAACACCAACAGTCAAAAGAATTCCATCAAAATACGCCCACTCAAATTACCCATAACCAAACTCAAATATCATAAAAACCCCCATGTCAAATCCCCTTAAAAAACCTCCAAAATATATGCAAAAAAAAAACAAAACCCAACACCAAAACCAAAAATGCACTGCCTCTAACCAAATAAAAACCAAAGATACATGTTTTTGCAACTACATAAATATATTAACCTAACACACCAAAACCACGAAAATATAAAACTGTAGTCAGCACTAGTATGCAGTACATGCTAAACCCATCACAACATATAAAAACAAATCCTATTTCTGTTACTAGCATAAAAAAGCACAATATTTAACTGCAATGAAAGCTAAAATAACTTAACTAGAAGAAATATTTTTAAATCCAATTATAACTAACCCAAACTCATACATTCTAAACACAAACTTGCTCCAAAACAAATATTTTAAAAATGAAAAAAATTCAAATAAACATTTAACATATCTAGCATAAAAAAACCCCAACTAAACACCTTACCTAAACTACCAAAAAAATCTCTAATAAAACAATTTTAAAAACCCCAACAAATACTAATTACCACCTCAACAATGCACCACCAACAATATCAAACTCAAAATACTTGAAGTCCCATCCACAAAATACTCCATAAACTAAAAAAAAACGAAAGTAGTCAACAAAACCCACTCACCTTTCAACAACTCCATTTAACCTATACACTAATCTATAAAACAATAACAAACTGTTATCAACTACCACACATTAAATAACTCCAGCCTTAAACACTACTGTACCAAATGTATTAAAATTCCAATACAAACTAAAATCCCAAACAACAAGATAATACTCTACTATAAACATGATCAGTACATTTTTTTCTATTCCTTAACAACCCAATACAAACCTCAACTTACCTTCATCTAAAAAACATGCAATACATCTAAAAACAACTATCCCAAAATAAAAAACACAATCATCCTGTCCACCATAGAGTAATTCAAATTACACTAAAAAACCTCCAAAACATCTATAATACCTCAACATTACATAAAATACAACAAAAACATCTAAAAATCATCAAAATTCACCTAAAAACCAATTTTACCATTAAAAAAAATCAAAAAACCTAGTAAAAAAAATCCAATTCCTAAAAATATACTAAGAAAAGAAACAGCATCAATTTCCCACCAATATCATCCAAAAATCACAATATGTCTACCAGCCAACAAAAAACCTAACAACTTATTAAAAAATCCAAACCACCTCCAAAACAACAAACACTAAAACACAACTCCTCCTACCATCCCAAATTCCAATATTAAAATAAACATTCAAAACAAAAATGCCCTTTACCCACAATGCCACCAATTCCACATAAATTATTCTTATCATACAGCAACCCATATCAAAAATCTAAATTGCCCTAAAATCATAAAATAATTACAAATTAATCCCAAGATAAATACTTTAACCTCATGTCAAGGTGTGACTGGGGTTGCCAATTTTAATATATTTAATTTCTCGTGGGGACTGAATTTAGGAGTAAAGACAAAGCAGGCTTAAATCTTAAAAGGGTACAAGAAATTTATTAACAACACAAAACAATTCAGAATGAGATTTCCAGATTATTCCTTCCTCCCCCTTTCCTCATACTAGCAACATACAGAAAACCACTTCAGTCAGTTATTCACTTAAATAATCATTTCAGTTCACTTAAGAGAGAAAAGTCCCTTCTTTTTGTTTAGGCTTAGAGGGTGTCTCACCCTCATAACTTCCATCCGCCCGGAACCTACAAATTATGATTTTTCCTCCCATTTCCACAGTCTTTTCAAAGCTGTATATGGGT
The DNA here is from genome assembly GCA_030060385.1 of Muscicapa striata striata. Classification (NCBI taxonomy): domain Eukaryota; kingdom Metazoa; phylum Chordata; class Aves; order Passeriformes; family Muscicapidae; genus Muscicapa; species Muscicapa striata. The sequence continues at coordinate 13,097 of JAREIS010000573.1, forward strand.
TGCTGAAAACACATGGGGTGTTATTTAAAGGCAGGCCACTGAGAAACACAAAAAAGTCTCTTTATCTCACTCTTCACTCAAATATCTCTGTCCATTCCAGTCCCAAAGACAGAGAGCTCCATTTCTCAAGGCAAAAAAAGTCTTCATCTCAGGCACTTTAACCTCCCCAAGTATATTCTACAGTTTAAAGGAATTTTAAGTAAAGTCACGATCCTCTAAAGCCCACAAAAAAAAAGGTTTTAAGCTACTTATCAGTGGCGACTCCTCAGATCTCTCCTTCTATGACCTAGGACTTCATTCTGCTGGCCTCTGTAATTCTTCCTGCTTCATGCTTTTCGTTCTGGGGAGCTCAGGAAATCCGAAGTCTCATTCAGGCACTAAAAGTTAAACTTGTATCCAAAACGGAAAAAAGCCAGGCTGAAACCATGCTGGAAAAAAACGCAGCCACACGTGGTGATGAGATAGCTGGACTTCCTTCTGCCACCACGCGGGCCGGGAGCCAAGCCGAGCCGGGCCAGGCCGGGCCGCGCCGGGCCCTGCCACGTAGGGCCGAGCTGGGCTCCCCCCGGGGCCAGGTTAGGCCAGGTCCCCATCCCTCCAGGGCCATCCCGGGTCCAGGGGCCCGCTGAGGCTGAGTCAGGTCCACCCCGGGGGCCTTCCCAGGGCCAGGCCCTTCCTCCTCCCGGAGCTCAGGCCAGGCCGGGCCCCATGCCTGGGGCCCGGAGCCCTGCTGGCTCCTGCTCCTCTGCCCGACCGGAAAAGCAAAAGACGCACTAACCCTTTTTCCCCTGTGGTTTGTGAAAGCGAAACAGCGTTCTAATTGGTTTCCTGGGCTGTCAATCACCAACCCAGGTCTCTGACTGGTCCCCACAGCCTATGGGGAGGCTCCCAGGGAGGACACTGTTCCCTTTGTCTTAAGCCATGTGCGTTCCAAGTGGCTTCCATAGGGGATGGGCCACCATCCCCCAACGCTCCATGTGTCCCTAGCACATCTCACTAGAAAAAACCAAAACCACAAACTGAAGAAGCTACGCTATACAACTGACTACCAGGAATAAAAAAACCACAATACACTCTTTTCACTAACAATTCTTTTCACATTACAAAAATGAAACAAAAATAAAAGTCCATATAGAAGCTCGCACAACAAACCACAAGAACTACTACAAAAAGTAAATCAAACCAACATACTTAACTCAAAACCATGCAACTGACCCAAAACATTCCTAAAAAATAACCAAAACTCTACGTCTACACTAACTCATAAATGGGTAACTGATACTTCATAAAATAACTTTAAGAACCCAAACTAATTAACAACACTGAAAGAATCTGAAGAACTAAAAGGTAAAAAAACACTACCAGAAAAAAACTGTCAAAAAATCCACCCTATAAGTATCCATGTTCCCAGAAATAAAACTAATAAAAAGCACCAAAACAACAAATAAAATAAAATACAATAAAAATAGCACAAATAAACCTAAATTAACACCAAAAAAATTAGTACTAATTTAATAAACTCATAATGCTTCAACCATCAAAACAAAAATATCACCCATTAATAAACACAAAACCAAAAGTTAACTTTAAGCAATATCTCCCAAATTATCTGTAATTATGAAACATATACTACAATCAAACAAACCAAATAAATAAAACCCTGTGATATAACAAACCTATATAAAGAACATATAATAACAACCTATAATAAAATAATATCCCAATTATAATATTTTTTAAAATTAATAGCTATATGACATTACCTCAAACCAACCAAAATACTCACAATAATAAAAGCCATCAGAAAATAATTAAAAACTCATCTTGTGCCTTATGCTACAGCCCATAACACCATCATCAACCTAATAAAACATCACCTTTAAAAACAATACACCAACAAATAAACCCAATGTTATATTTTTGAAAACCATCTTAAAAGCTCTACATTAAAGAAAACTTTCTAAAATTAACAACAGCAATCTAATAAATTTGTGGACACCACTGAGGGTCCAGGCAGAAATGGCAAGGCCTTCCTTCAGGCTCTGAGCTCGTTTTCTCTCTCTCATGCTGGGAAACCCTTTCCCAGGCTGAGACAGTTTCTTAGCTCTGGCCTGTGCCTTTTCCCAGGGTGATAGCATTTGGGAAAAACAGGAAGGAATTATAACAAAGATAAAACACCTGCTGAACCCGTGGGAAAACCAGGGACAAGAGGTGTCTCTCTCTCTGACCAATGAATTGTCTGTATTTTGTTTTGCACGAACTGTATTATAAAAGGACTCTCAAGCAGGGATAAGGGGGTAGGAATAACAGTTCTTTACTAATATATCTAACCGGACAGACAGAAACAACAGCTAGGAAAATTAACAACAAACAGAACAAATAACTCAGTTCCAGTCCCTTTTTCAGCCACACACACTCTCTTCTCCACATGGTCCCGGTGGAGAGCGGGGCAGGACCTGCTCAGCTGTGGAGGTAGCAGGCGGGAGCAGAGAGGAGGCTGCAGCAGCACCGTGTCCCAGGTGAGACAGGGGTGGAGGAAAGCTCCCCGCTCACCTTTTGGGTCCTCGTGCTCAGCTGGGTCTCAGAGGTAGGAGGCTGGAGGATGGCAGGGCAGTGTCCTACTGCAGAGAGTCTGGCTCCCGGGCGCTTGGATGGTGCAGGCTGCAAACAAGCAGTCCCCTGCACCCGACCCAAACCCCACCAGCAACTGAAAGAGAGAGACAGCCCCCGCCCATCCCTTTGTCTTGTGCAATCAAGAGCTGGGGGTGCCGCCCGGCAGGGCTCCTTAGCATGATAATGGGAAAAATTCTCCAAAAGAGGAGGAAAAGTAAGGGAACAAACCTCAACCCCCAACACTTCTCATTTATTAGCCAAAATGAAAAATTTTCCCAAAACTCTAACTTCTTGTTCTAAATCTATTGAACTTTACTCCAATGCAAAAAAGCCAAACTACCACCAAGAAGAGCCATGCCACAATTTCCCCAGCTGCCATAATTACGCTGCAATGGAAACACGTGGACCCGAACAGCTCACAACAGAATGCAAGATGTATTGAACGCTGTTTGGAGAAAGCGCCCATGTTATTATTTAAGGCTGTGCCTTGGTCAAAGAGCAGCACCAACACAGCTCACAGACAAAAAAATAGCAGGGTCAGAGTTGGGCTTTTCCCCTGTGCTAGGTTGCAATACAGGATGTAGCCAGAAATGTGTATTCTATCACCATCTGTTAAAGCCAGGTGGGGCACTGACCCTTATCTCCGTGGCACATATTATCTGCTAATGGGCTATATTTAAGCCTAGGTGGGGCAATCATCTTTATCTTTTCCACAACCCATCCTCCCTCCAGGAAGATATCATCTGCTCCTGGGCCATTAAATACCACTGTATGACTGATAAAATTACATCATCCCTTTGGGAGATGCTCCAGCCAAGGGGAGGAGCCAAGCCTTTCCCACCTAGATAAAAAACTGAGATTTTGGACATCAAGATACTGTCTTTCCACTGGATTCCAGAGGAAAGCCAGACCTCTCCACATCATCCCTGGACCTTCAGAGGGAAACTGCACTCTTCTACAGGACCACTGCTTCAACTGAACTACATCTGCCACTGCAGATGGACTGTAGCCACCATTTAATTGGACTGCTACCAACATCCTGACTGATGGATTGTCAGGTTGTATTCTGACTCTGTCAGTGTTTTGGGAATGTTCTTTGTAATACTGTACTTCTATTTTAATTTTCCTAGTAAATAACTGTTATTCCTAATTCCCAAATCTTTGCCTGAGAGCCCCTTAAATTCAAAATTATAATACTTTGGAGGGAGGGGGTTTATATCCTCCATTTCAAAGAGAAGTTTCTGCCTTTATTTGCAGACACCTGTCCTTCAAACCAGGACAGATTTTGGCACCCAATGTGGAGCACAAGGGCATCGAGAGATAAAGGAATAATAGCTCTTTAGTAGCCTAATATTTGTGTGCGGATATAGAAACCTCATTAGGTGGCATCATGTGGTGTAGCTTACCCTGGTTCAGGTGGCATGTGATCGTGGCTATATTTCTCCCATTTGCAGGCCTTTATCTAAACGTGAGCCCTATATCTAAGGATAGAGTGTTGGTTATCCAGTTTGCTTTATGGGTTAATAAGGTGAGGAACTCATGGATTTTTAACTTCCTTTGGAAGGGGAGTACATGGATTCAGGGCTATCACACAGTAACTGTATGTTTTTGGGGATACTTTCACTCAGTTTTTTGGGTCTATCCCACCAATTTTTGAAGGGTTCAAATCTCCTCTGAATGCTAATGATATCATACAGTGGCTGGTATTACTGATAGGCCTGTTCTATTTAGCATTCAGAGATAAGAGGATATTGGCTTGAATAAAAACCTTGATATCAAACCTAGGAAATAAGGATGCTGCCCCAGAGCCTGATGCTGCTCCAAAGACTAGGAATGCTGCCCCAGGGCCTGATTCTGTCCCACAGCCCACCTCAAAAATAAACTACCCAGATTGGATGGAGGTAATGGAGGAGAAGATTTGCCAGATGTTGAAGCGGCACTTTTCCCAGCTGGTGAGGAACCTTCCCCCTGCCCTAAAGAGGGAGAGTCAGATGGTGCTGCAGTGGAACCCATGAACATTACATCTGTCCAAGTTCCAGCTGAACCACAGGGGCAGTCACAGCCAGCAGCAGTCGCCCCTGTGGAAACAAGGAAATCTAAGATGAAAACAAGGCACCTAGATAATAAGGATAAGAAAGGAGGGCCCACACAACCAGGGAGCCAGAGGTTGAGATCATCACCAAGTCCCTCACTTACAAAAGTCTCTGCTATCTGTGAAAAGACATTGCATGACAGGGCCGTGAGCCTTTTACAACCTGCTTACTTTGGGTCTGGGCCCTTATGGGAAGAGGTGTAAAACTGGATGGTACTGAGGCAAGAAATTTGGGATCCTTGGCCCAGGACTCAGGTGTGGACCAGATATTCATAAGGGAGCAAGGCCTCATTTCCCTCTGGGAATGGCTTTTAATGAGTGTAAAAGAGAGGTTGTCTACAGAGAGAATACAGGAGCACCACCACAGAATGCGCTGGAAGACCCTTGAGGAAGGGATCCAGCAACTGAGAGAAGTGGCAGTATTTGAGGTACTCTGGGAGGGATGGACAGCATGACAATGACCCTGACAAGGTCAGGTGCACAGGGCAGATGTTGTGGAATCTGGCAACCCTGGGGCCATCTCCATATACCACCTTCATTGCAATGATTAATGCTGATAACAACCAAGAGACAGTGGGTTCTGTTGCCAACAAGCTCAGAAATACTGAGAGTATGATGAATACACCAATACAGGCTCGTGTCTCTGCTGTGGTCAAGAGGCTTCAAGAGGAGATGAGGGAGGTGAGGCAGAAGATGAGGAAGACCAATGTGGCATCAGTGAGAGTCACAGGCCCCAAGTTTAGAGAAGAGCACCCCCCAGCTGGGGAGACAGGGTACACCCCACAAGCTGACCTGTGGTTCTTCCTGCAAGACCATGAGGAAGACATGGGGAAATGGAGCATTAAGCAGTTGAACACCTTGCCTGGACTGTCAGAAAATCCATCTGCAGTGGGACTCCTAAAAGTGACAGAGCAACAGGTACCAATTGCCACCATGACAGTGCACTGCCGGCAGTACCGGACAAATCGAGATGCTGTGATCCCCATCCACAAGATGATCCATGAGCTGGAGAGCCAAATGGGTGGTCAGCAAAACCCATTCACCCTTTAACAGTCCAAACTGGCCTGTGCATAAATCTGATGGAGAATGGAGATTGAATGTGGACTATTGTGCATTGAATGAGGTGACTACACCACTGAGCGCTGCCGTGCCGGACATGCTGGAACTCCAGTACGAGTTGGAGTCCAAGGCAGCAAGGTGGTATGCCACCTTTGACATCGCCAATGCATTTTTCTCCATTCTTTTGGCAGCAGAGTGCAGGCCTCAGTTTGCTTTCACCTGGAGGGGTGTGCAGTACACCTGGAACCGACTGCCCCAGAGGTGGAAACACAGCCCCACCATCTGCCATGGACTGATCCAGGCTGCACTGGAAAAGGGTGAGGCCCCAGAACATTTGCAATACATTGATGACATCATTGTGTGGGGGAACACGGCAACAGAGGTATTTGAGAAAGGAGAGAAAATCATCCAGATTTTGCTGGAAGCCGGCTTCACCATCAAGAAAAACAAAGTCAAAGGACCTGCCCAAGAGATCCAGTTCCTGGGAGTGAAGTAGCAAGACGGACGGCGCCAGGTCCCCACTGAGGTCATCCATAAGATCACTGCAATGTCTGCGCCAACAAGCATGAAGGAAACACAAGCTTTCCTAGGTGCCATAGGCTTTTGGAGAATGCATATCCCTGAGTACAGCCAGATTGTGAGCCCTCTCTACCTGGTCACACGCAAGAAGAATGATTTCCACTTGGGTCCTGAACAACAGCAAGCCTTTGCCCAGATCAAGCAGGAGATCGCTCATGCTGTAGCCCTCGGCCCAGTCAGGGTGGGACCAGAGGTAAAGAATGTGCTTTACTCTGCAGCCGGGAACCATGGTCTGTCCTGGAGCCTTTGGCAGAAGGTGCCTGGTGAAACTCGAGGCCGACCTGTGGGATTCTGGAGCAGAGGTTACAGAGGGTCTGAAGCCAATTACACTCCCACGCAGAAGGAAATCTTGGCTGCCTCTGAAGGAGTTCAAGCTGCCTCAGAGGTAATTGGCACAGAAGCACAACTCCTCCTGGCACCCTGACTGCCAGTGCTGGGGTGGATGTTTAAAGGAAAGGTTCCCTCTAGCCACCATGCCACCGACACCACATGTAGCAAATAGATTGCGGTCATTCACACAGCATGCCTGTATTGGTAACCCAAATCGCCCTGGGATTTTGGAGATAATTACAAACTGGCCAGAAGGTGAAGGTTTTAGTCTCACTGATGAAGAGGAGCAGAAGCAAGTGACCCGGGCTGAAGAAGCTCCACCATACAACCAACTGCCAGCAGATGAAACGTGCTACGCTCTTTTCACTGATGGTTCCTGTCGCATCGTGGGGATGAACCGGAAGTGGAAAGCAGCCATATGGAGCCCCACATGACAGGTTGCATAAGCTACCAAAGGAGAAGGTGGATCAAGTCAACTTGCTGAACTCAAAGCTGTTCAGCTGGCCTTGGACGTTGCTGAAAGAGAGAAATGGCCAAAGCTCTACCTTTACACTGATTCATGGATGGTAGCCAATGCTCTGTGGGGCTGGCTGGAAAGATGGAAAAAGGCTGACTGGCAAGGTAGGGGAAAACCCATCTGGGCTGCTGATGAGTGGAAAGACATTGCCACTCGGATAGCAAAGCTACCCATGAATGTCCGCCATGTGGATGCCCATGTTCCCAAGAGTTGGGCTGATGAAGAACACCGGCATAACTAGTGGGTAGATCAGGCTGCCCAGATAGAGGTGTCAAAGATAGACTTAGATTGGGAACACAAGGGAGAATTGTTCCTGGCTTGATGGGCCCATGATGCCTCAGGTCATCAGGGCAGAGACGCCACCTATAAGTGGGCACGAGACCGAGGGCTGGATCTAACCATGGACAGTATTTCCCAGGTTATCCATGACTGTGAGACGTGTGCTGCCATCAAGCAAGCCAAGCGGGTGAAGCCCCTCTGGTATGGTGGGCGATGGTCCAAATATAAGTACGGAGAGGCCTGGCAGATTGACTATATCACACTGCCTCAGACCCGCCAAGGCAAGCACTACGTGCTGACCATGGTGGAAGCCACCACCAGGTGGTTGGAGACATACCCTGTGCCCCACGCTACCGCTCGGAACACCATCCTGGGCTTGGAAAGCAAGTCCTTTGGAGACATGGTACCCCTGAGAGAATTGAGTCAGACAATGAGACTCATTTCAAAAATAGCCTTGTTAGCACCTGGGCTAGAGAACACGGCATTGAGTGGGTGTACCATATTCCCTACCATGCACCAGCAGCTAGGAAAATCGAATGGTGCAATGGCCTGCTTAAAACCACCTTAAAAGCACTTGGTGGGGGGACTTTTAAGAACTGGGAGATTAATTTACCAAAGGCCACATGGTTAGTGAATACCCGAGGTTCCACTAACCGAGCAGGTCCTGCCCAATCTGAACCCCTGGGAACACCAGATGGAGATAAGGTCCCAGTGGTACACCTGAGAGGCATGTTAGGGAAAACTGTTTGGGTGAACTCTGCCTCCAGCAAAGACAATCCTGTTCATGGGGTGGTTTTCACTCAAGGAGCAGGTTGCACTTGGTGGGTGATGCAAAAGGATGGAGAGACCGGATGCACACCCCAAGGAGACCTTGTTCTAGGGTGAACTATCTATGATACTGTGCCTGTAACTGCCTGTATGTATATGATTTAAAGGTTTTAATTTGCTGTAGCATGTTGGCATGGAAAAAATTCAGGGTGGATAATGTTGGGCGTTGGGTTTTTGTTCCTTTACAGCATGAGTTTGGAGAATTTTTCCCATTGTGATGTGAGGCTTTCCGGCTGCGCCCAGGGTCTTGTGACAGCCCTGGACAGGGCGGGTAGGTGGGAGCGGGCTTCCGGAGGGGCACGCGGGCTTCCGGGCGGGGCTACTCAGAGGAGCATGTGGGCTTCCAGAGGGGCACTTGTGTTTCCGGCAAGGGAGGGGAGAAGACGGACCCCCGTCTGCTCCGCATGTGGTCTGGAGGCAGGAGAGCCATACGCCTGTGTCAACTTCCCTGCATCTGTCCTGCTTAGCCTCCTACCTCTGGGAATACAACTGGTCTCCTGGACACAACGGTGAGCGAGGAGCCTGTTCCCACCTGAGCCCAGCCCGGCCATGGCTGCTCCCCTCTGCCTCCCTCGCTCCCGCCTGCTCTTGCCGCTGTGCCGACCCTGCACTCATTACATACCCAAGAACGGACATACACGGAGTGCGTCGGCGGCCAAAGAAAGGACTGGAACTGTTTTTGTCAGTAATTTTAATTACTGCTGTTGTTTTCTACCTATGCGGTTGGATATAGTAGTAAAAGAGCTGTTACTTCTACCCCTTACCTCTGTCTTGAGTCCTTGATTTCAAACAATTATAATACTTAGCGGGGGGGTGAAATTAAATTCTCTATTTCAAAGGGGAACTTCTGCCTTTTATTGGCAGAACCCTCTCCTAGAAACCAGGACATATGTAACCAGTGACTTGGTTAAAGGCTTTGGACCAAGGCCATCCAGTATCTTCCTGGCTAGAAGTACTTCCTAATTCTTGAACCAAAATTACAAACAGAACATTTTTCTCAATTAAATTCCTAAAAGTTTCAGACTGAAGTGTACTCATTTTGCTCAAGTGAATTTTAGCCTTAATTCGTCATTGCCCAGTGTTACTTTCACGGGAGCTTTGGGAGCTTTGTTCACTCAAGTGTGATGAATCCAGGCACTCTGTTCCTTGATCTTAATTGCAGTGAAGGTGATGAGAAGCACTTGGTATGGTCCTTCCCACTGTGGTCTTTTCTGCAAGAAACTTAACATTCACATAATCTCCAGGCTATATGTCATACACTGGTCCATCAAGCCCTACACTTTGAGTTCCAGCCACATGTTTTTTTTATTTCTTTGAGCTGTTTACTGAAAGCCACCATATATGCAGTCAGTGTTTCTTCCCTTACCTGGGTAGACATTTTGGACCCCATATGGTCTCCTATGAAGTATTTAAAAAGGGCTTAGCTTTTCTTTGGTTCTAGGTTTAGTCCTAATTCACAGCAGTGCTAGTGGGAGAGCTTGGGGCCAGGGCAAATTAGCTTCCTGCCATAGCCTTAAAATTTGTTGTTTGATTAAATGACTCATTTTCTCCGCTTGTCCACTTGAGGGTGCTATGCAGTGTGGAGTTTCCAATTTATGCCCAAATGTTGGCTGGTGTGCTGCACTGTTTTTGAAATAAAGTGTGATCCTCTATCCAAGGACATGGTGGCTGGAACTCCACCATGGTGGAGTGGTATTATCTCTTGTAACACTACCTTTGCTATCTCTCAAGCTTTTGCAGTCCTAGTGGGAAAAGCTTCTGGCCATCCTGAAAAGGTATCTGTTAGCACCAACAAATATCGATACCTCCCCTTTTCTTGGGAGTTCTGAAAAATCAATTTGCCACTGTTGCTTAGGCCCCTGACCTTTTCCAATTTTGCCAAGTTTTGGTTTGGGGGTGTTTTTGGGTTTAGTCGAGAGGCAAAGATCACACTGCTGAGTCACTTGAGTGACAGTGGCATATAATTTCCTAGCAACAATTCTTTCAATTAAGTAGTTATATAAAGCCTCCATTCCCCAGTGTGTTTTCTGGTGTTCTTCCTTTACCAGTAACTACAATAAATCAGAGGCAGTGACTAGCCTCCCTTCTCCTTTTTTAATAATAGCCCATCTCTCTTGGTTAAATTTTCCTCTTTGATTTTTAATTAGTTGCCTATCCTCTTTATTATAAACTGGCTTACCTTCAAGGGAAATCTGTCCATTTGGAATCAAGGCTCCCTCAGTTGCTACCTCACCTCTTGCTGCTTCTTTTGCCTCTCTGTCTGCCAGATCATTTCCTTCCTCCAATTTTGAGCTCACCTTCTGGTGTGTCTGAATATGGATGATTGCTACCTTCTCAGGTAGCTGAACTGCTTCTAGTAATTGTATTACTTCCTGTGCAGGTTTGATGTTTTTTTCCTTGTGAATTCAACAGTCCTCTTTCATTCCAAATGGCCCCATTTGCGTGTACAACCTGAAATGCAAAACTTGAGTCTGCATAGATGTTTATTTTCTTTCCTTTTGCCATGTCCAAGGCACAGGTTAGAGCAATTATCTCCACTTTTTGTGCAGAGGTGTCTACTGGTAAAGGTCCCGGTTCCTCTTTGCAGGTGGTAACTGCATACCCAGCATGTCTCTTTCCACTGATGACATAGCTGCTCCCATCACTGAACCAGGTCTCTGCATCATCAAGGGGGGTGCCCGTCAGGTGTGGACAGTTGGAGTAGCTGGCTTCAGTGGTTTCCAGGCAGTCGTGGTGTACCTGTTCCCCTTGGTTTCCAAGGAGGAAAGAAGCTGGGTTGACGATGTTAGTTAACCACTATTTCTACATTGATTTGTTCTGCTATAATGGCTTGGTATTTCAGAAATCTCTCTGGGAAAAGCCAAGGGCCACCTTTCACTTCCAGCACTACAGACATCGTGTGAAACACTAGCACAGTAATTTTCTGGCTCAAGGTGAACTTGCATGCTTCTTGGATGTTTAGCACAACTGCTGCTATGGCTTGGAGGCATCCTGGCCAGCCCTTGGCCATCACGTCTAGCTGCTTAGAAAAGTAAGCAACTGCCCTTCGATATGGGCCCGAATCTTGGGCTAGTTCCCAGGGCAATCCCCTGTTTCTCATGGGAAAATAGAAAAAATGGTTTAGTTGCATCTGGTCCCAGAGCTGAGGCCAACATAAGAGCCTTTTTAAGTTGGTCAAAGGCTCATGTGGCTTCTTTTGTCCATTGAAGGTCCCTGTTTCCAGTTACAATGAGAGCATATAGTAGTTTTACAAGTAGTCCGTAATTATAAATCCACAATCTGCACCACCCTGTCATTCCTAAAAAGGTTTGCAGTTCTTTGATTGTCTCAGGTTTTGGAGTTTGGCATATCGCTTCTTTATGACTTTGCCCCAAGGTCCGTTGTCCAGCAGTGATCTCATATCCCCGTAGATCACTTTCTGTTTCACTACCTGAGCCTTCTTCTTTGATACCCTGTACTCCTGGAGTCTCAGAAAATTTAAGAGGCTTACCATCCAAGCCACACATGCTTCCTCTGTCTGGGTGGCTATTAGGAGGTCATCTACATACTGCAACAACCTTCCTTCTCCAGGTGGGGTCCTTTGCAAGTTGTTCTCTGAACAAGGTGGGCAAGTTCTTAAAATCTTGAGGCAACCAGGTCCAAGTGACCTGTGTTTTGCACCCACTCTTAGGGCTTTGTCACTCAAAGGCAAAATTTTTTTGGCTGGCTTCATGAAGAGGGAGGCAAAAGAAGGCATCTTTCAAATCTAAAATGGTAAACCAAGTTAGCTCAGGTGTTAAGCATGTAAATAGAGTATATGTGTTGGCCACTACAGGGTAAAGATGCTCAGTTATCTTATTGATAGCTCGTAGATCTTGTTCTACTCAATATGAGCCATTAGGTTTTTGAACAGGTAGAATGGGAGTGTTAAAATCAGACTGACACTCTTAACAATCCTAATTGCAGAAAATTCTCAATTATCTGGCCAATTCCTTCTCTATCTTCCTTTTTCAAGGGGTACTGTTTAACTCTGACTGGTTGTTTTCCTTCCTTAAATTTGATTAATAGAGGAGGTGCATTTTTCACCCTCCCTGGAATATCAGAGGCCCATACTGCAGGAAATACTTGACTCATTATTTCTTCACTAATTTCTCCTTCAGTTTCAGTCATTGCTAGTATTAAACTTAACACTTCTACATATTTTTGATCATTTACCTCCAGAGTAATTTCCCCATATTCTTTAAATGTAATGATTTCATGTAATTGTGCCAATAAATCCCTCCCCCGGAGTGGGTCTGGGGAGTTGGGCATATGCAGAAACTTAAGAAAGCCCCATTGTTTTCCATGTTTATACTTTAAAGGCTTACAGAAATATGCTTTTTCAGTCTGGCCAATTGCCCCCTTTGCCACTATATACTTATCCTCCACAGGCATTAAAGTGTAATTTAAAAGCTTAGGATTACACAATACACCTAATAAATATTCATGTCCTAGCCCTGCCTACCCTCGCTTTGTATTAAAATGAGCCAGAAGTCCTCTTGCACCTGTGCCTCCCCTATTCAGGGGTCATCAGGGGTCTCTGAAGAAGGCTTCCAAACTCTTCATTGCACTTGAACTTTTCAACTTTGTCTCCAGAGCATGCATCTTAGCCCTTTGGGCACATTCCAGGCTTTCAGATTAGTTCTTGCTGGTTTAGGGTTTTGGATTTATCACTTACCAGTGGTAGCCTTGCACCCCTCACCCTGTTTGCAAGTTCTGGCTCCATTTATCACAAACCAGTCTTCCTCTCCTCCTGATTTTTGCAAGCATAGTAAATGTCAGGCATTCCTCATTGTCTTGGTTTTGATGAGCTATCCCTTACTCCTAATTTTGCTGTCTCAGAATGTGGCAATAATCTTACACGTTCACTGTTGCAGAGCTTTGCGGAACAGAAGGCGTTCTTAAAGTATGTCTTCTCCAAACAGCTCTGAAACACTGTTCAGTGTGTGAAACACACTCCCTCTCTGTACCATCCTCCTCAGAGAGGCGTGCCATCTCCATTTTGCACTCTTGCAGCTCAGTTGCCAACTTTTGGCAGCTGCTGTCCTGGCAAGAGTCTGTAGAGGTAAAATCAGGCTTGTTTGAGCAGTGTACTGAACTGCAAAAGTCAAGCTTGTTCAAAATTGGAGACAGCTGAGAATGTTCTTGCTGCTTGGAAAAGTAAGGCATAGCTGTTGAACACCTCTGCACATGGCGATCAGCTTCTTCTTGTACCTTCACTGTTGCAGAGTTTTGCGGAACAGAGAAGGCATTCTTAAAGTATATCTTCTCCAAATAGCTCTGAAAGATCACATAGCACAATCCCTCTCTGTACAGTCCTTCTTACAGAGGCGTGCCATCTAGGTTTTTTACACTTGCAGCTCAGTTGCCAATTTTCAGCAGCTGCTGTCCTAGCAAGAAGCTGTGGAAGTAAAAGCCAGAGCAAGGCAGCACCTTCTGCTTTGCCTGCGTAAGTCACATCAATCTCACCCAATCACGGTGTCCTTCCTTTCTCCACTGCATCTAGGAATGTGTTCTCTGCATCTCAGAGCCTAACAGCAAGCCCAATTTTTTCCCTGCAGAGGGCTAGAAGGAGAATAGGCAGCCGCACAAGTAGCTCTCATTGAGCTGCCCCCTTGCCACTTACAGCCAGTACACCATGCACGCCAGCCTCTTGCTCTGCAGCTTCACTCTTCACTGTTTGTGTCCTGCTGTGATTTCATTCCCCTAAAGTCAAATCTTTTTCTACTTATCACAGTGATTGCACTCTGCCAGTTGTGATGTGCTCCTAAGTATTGCTTCTTTTGAAACACCTGTAGATTATGCATCATCCCTGTAAGAGCTACACAGCCCCTTTTGATTCTTCTGAATCAAAACTGAAAGCTTCTTGGGAACATCACACACACAGAAAGAACTCTGCAAGGATAGCTTCACACAACTACCTGGTGCTCCAGGGCTTCATCCTTCTCCCTACCTGATCCGGACAGGACAGAAGCACAGCAACGTCATTCAGCTTTGCCCGCTTTGGCAATCCGTCAACCTTTCCTTCTTCTGGATTCAACCTGTCTTCTACTTCTAGTAGAGAATGCTCTCTCAGCAGCAAAGAGCTCCTAAGTTGTGCATCAGATGGAGCTTGCCCATTGATTCTGCTAAATCTTGTGGAAACTTCTATTTGCACCACATTCAAGGGGCAGTCCTCTTTGCTTTACAACCTGAAAAGTCAGCTCCTAAGGCGCGGCTGCCAGATTACCAGGCTCTATGCAGGATGCTTCTCTGCTCGAAGTTCTATGTGCTTGTAAGCCGGTGAATTTACATTCTTACTGACTCTAAGTACGCATGTGGAATAGTACACGCTTTTAGAAAACGGTGAGAGGAAACATCAGTTATGTCGAGACAGACAGGGTTGGTATCGCCACCAGCCTTTTAACTGACATTCCCCCCAGTCCTTTATTTACAAACTCTACATGCCTTTTTTTACAGGCCTTTCTCTCATGCAACTCTGACTCCTTCCTTCACAAACCTCTCCCTGATAATTAACTCATTCTCTTATTGGCAGCTTCACACAGTACTGATTTCTTATCTTACAGGTAGTTCCACATAATTCTAACTCCTTCTTTCATTCTGCATAATTGGCTAACCCCAAGCTGTCTCTCACACAACATCTTCTTACCTTATCTATCCGTTACATGGCTGCATGTCCCTTACCTCCTCACAGCACAGCCAGCAGACTCCTTCTCTTACCCAAGCAGACTTTTAGCCTCCAGCTACAAGGGCGTATAACTAGTGTTTAGCTAACCCACTCCTTTATATCCCCCAAGCTGATTGGCCAGACACAGATGTTTCCACTCTTCATAATCAGTACAGCTGCAAGTCATTGGGGAAGATTCCCTCCTGCACTATCCTCTCAGCCTAGCTCTCCACAAGGAAATATGTTTATTAACCTGCAGGGGAAAAACATTAGCTCATGAGAGCCTAATTACTTGTGTATTGAGGAATTTACCAAATACGGTGGCACTAATGTACATTAGGGGACATCAGGCAGAGTACTTGGCAATAGGTAATCAACTGGAAGATGAATAAACTCAGAAAGCAACACTTTTGCCAGAATTCTGAAAGATCCTCCCTTTGCTCCCAGTGACTCAATGACTGCCAGAAAAACTGTCTTTTCCACAAAAGGAGCTGCAGATAGTAAAAAAGGGTGGGGCAAAGAATAAAGGGGATAATTGGTTTATAACGGGTGGCAAAGAATAAATACCAGAAGTTTTGGCCCTACAAATAGTAGAACAACTCCATGAAGAGAGTCATTGGAGCTCTTGAGGACTAGCAGAGGACTTCCTCAAGATGTATGTTGCTGTAAGTCTTTTTAGTCTTGCAAAACCAGCTGTTGAAGGTTGCTTGATATGTGCCAAAGCCAATAAGATAGTTACAAAGAAAACTGCCAAGGTAGGGAGGCCTTGGGCTGTATGTCCTTTTTAAAGGTTCTAAGTGAATTTTGCTGAGCTGTCCCAAGTGGGAAGGCTTAAACATCTTCTGGTAATAGTATAACAGCTAACAAGGTGGCCAGATGCATTTCCAACTGCTTCAGCAGCTGCAGCATTAGTTATTAAGGTATTTTTGGAACAAATAATTCCAAGACACAGGATTGTAGAAGCAATAGACTCAGGAAAACTAATTTTACAGGAAAGACCCTTCAAGGGGTTATGAATACTTTAGGAAAACAATGGATCCTCCATATCCCTGGCACTGCCAGAGCTTGCTTGGAAAAAAATGAATAGAAAACTAAAGAAACACCTTTTGAAGCAGGTAATAGAAACCAAGATGCCACTGGTAAGGCTTTTGCCATTGGCTTTGGCAAGAATGAAGGCCAGACTCAGAAGAGAGATTCAGTTATCTTCTTTTGAATAACTGTTTGGGATGCCTTACCCAGGTAATTCTCAGTCTAGTGGGGGTGGTGATAAGTGATGTGTATTTAAACAATATGTAGTCAGGATACTGTCTCTTGTGAAATCAGACAGGGGGATGTTGGGGCTGCCACAGCTGTGGTGTCTTAGATAGGCGAACACTGAGGTTGCCACTGCTGTGATGTTGCCAACAGGGGAATGCTGGGGCTGACACTGCTGACACTCTGTTCACAAAGGAACATAAGCGCCTGTGATAGCCCAGTATCTGTCCAGTGCAATGGCACAGAAGTGTAGGATAGAGGCTTTGCAGCACATGGTGTCTGATGACAACAAAATGTCACACAGCAACTGGCCAAAGGCCCATGTGTGGGCGACAGTGTAAGCAATGCTGACAGGCATTATGAGGACAGACAGTAAAAGATCAGTCACTGCCAAGGAAACAATGAGGTAATTTGCAGGTGTGTGGAACTTTCTAGTCAGAAAAATTGTACTAACAAAAAAAAAACATTTGCAAGGATTGTTTCCAAAGTTATAACAGATGAAAGGATTGACAGTGAAATCTTCAGCCCTAGAAGTGTCCTTTCACCCCAAGACAGTGGTGTTTCAGTGACTCTTAATGTTTTATTCGCTGAGCTCTGGAGAGAGAACTGTGCTTGAATTGTTGTGCTGAGTCATCCTCTATTCTGATTTCACTTTCCAGTGTAATCTTTCTGGGATGATGAAGAAAGATGCACATTTTTTTGGATAAAATAGAATTTTTCATATATTGGTCCAACACTGAAGAATTATTAACTTGTTAAAAACTTCAGCTGATGCAGTACATGAGGTACTTTCCCATGCAATATTTTCCATCACAATCACATCAATTACACCATTGTTGAAGTAAAACATCATCCAGACGTGAGTTTGGTGAATGACAAAAAACCAATACTATAAATGATAGGAATTTAGGTGGTTTTTATCTTGAAGAAAAGGAAATAATTATTTATTACTTTTTTTTCACACTCCTTTCTCGCCTAATCCTCTACAAAGTTACATAAGTCAATACTGAAGAGTAAGAGATGGAAAAAAACATCTGGGCATGCAGTTGATGTCCCTTTGCTTGAGACAAAGCTACACTCAAGAATATTTTCCTTTTCTCTCCAATAGCTGAGTGTCATGGTTTTGGTATTTACAAGGGACACTTTATTAGTAGAGTACCTAACATATAAAACAATACATTGGATTCCTTCTGTAAACATAATTTCTACCAGATTTGCAAATCAAGGCTTCTTCAAGTGCAGATCTCAATTTTCAATTTTTTCTCCAGATTATTCAGGTTTTCCCTTCAACAATTTGTCTTCAAATGCTGAAGTCAGGTGCTGGGTACCAGACCCCAATGCATTACACAATGCACATTACAGCACAGTATGCAATCTACAGGCTTTCTGTACTTTTCGTTGTATTCACCAGGACTGGATTTCCTGAAGTCTTCACAAACCTGAAGGAAACATCCTAAGAGAGATTTCCATCAGGCCTTTCATCCACTTCTACCCATGAATACCAGAATGTCACTTATGCCAGCCCAACCCTTCTTGAATGTGGGTCGTGAATGGCTTTGAAGGCTACAAGGAGGACTACAAGGAAGGACATCAAACTTCTTCAAGGAGATAACTACCAGGTCAGTCTTCTCCCAAACATCGAGCAGAAGTGCCTCTTTCATCACTGGTACCAATTCATGCCACCCAACACAGGATGGGGAATCACACAGTTCGGAACCTGTGGGGCACAAGGAGTATATATTCTACATAAAACATTAGCACTTTGAAGTCAAACAGATTCTTTTAAGCTCCTAAATTCTAATATAAGAAGCAACACTTTTCAGTTTGGTCTGCTTGATATTTTTATATACAACCACCTTCTATGAGTCAAATATTTTCAGACATGCTTTTTCATTTGAGCTGTACTTTTCTAATAAGGAGACATAGAAAAATCTCTTATTTCACACTAGATTATTACTTCCTTGTTTTGTTTTGTTTTTCTCTAGGAAAGGAAAATTGACTGAAGTCCATCAAATCTAGTCACCAGCCTCTGGCAATGGTCCATATGTTCAGCTCAACCCTTTTGCCTTTTTCTGATGCTTTCCAAACACCGATACTTTTTTTTTTTTTGGAGACAGAGACCAGAACTACAAACAGTTGTTCATGTGGATATACCATAGATTTATAGTTCAGCATAATTGTGTTGTGTTTTTTCCTCTCTCAGTTTATTTCCTAATGATTTCTGAGAAGTACTTTGCTTTTTGAATCATTGCATAGCACTGATATTTCCACAGAGCAGTCCCAGTTAATGTAATTCCAAATATCCTGAGTGGTGATATCAGCTTTTTTTCTCCTGTCTGCTTAGTTGTTGCATCTGCGAGCATTGTATTCCTTCTCCCACTTTTTAACTAAGGCTCTTTGCAACTCTGCAGAGTCAGTCCTTGTCTTTAATACTTTGAAGAGCTTTGTTTCATCATCAGATGTCATCAGCATGCTACTCACGGATTTTCCAGGTCACTCAAAGTCTCTTGAGAGTCTAAGTGATTGTATCAGTTGGACTTCGCTCACTCCATATACTCATCAGCTTTTCCTAATTAATTAAAAGATTGGTGAAGTATATTTTGCTTTACTAATGTTGGAACTTTACTGACACTTACCCAAATCACCATATTTGCTATATGTAAAGCAATACATTGTTTCTTGTAATTTCTGCTAATTGGCTGTAGGTTATGGCTCAGCAGTTGCCTGGACCTCTTTGGGAAGTAGCACCAGAATGGTTGTCTTGCAACTGACAGGTGCAAAAGGAGTTGAAGTAGAGGCTGACCCCTGCTGCTGCTACCATCACATTTTGAGTTCCATCGAACTCTCTAGCTGAGCACTGTCTGATAGCAAAATGTTTTGTTGTTGTTCCCTTTGGCCAGAAATAAAGGTTCCACTTGTAAATATTCCCTGATTTCTCTTTGGTGAATAGAGATGCTGAAGTTAATTTTGTTTCTCTAAGGAATTTACTTTGAGAATTTTTTACTTTTTTTTTTTTTCCTCACCATACCTTTACCATACCTTTAACTCTCTGACACAGTAATGGCTCACTTCAGAGCTCTCACTTTTAGGGACTAAGAAGTCTCTTACCTGAAATATTGGGCTGATTGCACATCCCATAGAGAAAATCTAAATCAAAACCACCAAACAGACTTAGTACCACTATTAAGGACAATTAAATGGCTGTATTACCTAAAAACCAAAGCCAAATCCAACCTTGCTGTCAGCTGTCACTGATAGAGAGATATCAAGCCTTTCCCATATACTGTATCAGCTTTTTCTCTCTGTTACAACATTCTAGCAATATGAACTAAAGTGACTGCGCTTCACCTACCTGTACGTGAATAAGCCTATTAGTAATCCTATTGCTTCCACCAGCTTGCAGTCACTGTGGGGAAAAAGCAAACTGATGTGAAACATGGTGTTTGCAGTCCAATGAACTAGTCTAGAGTTCAAATGAATTCTGAATCTCCAAAATACCGGTAAATAAGAAATTCAACACTAGGAGAAAGTCATACTGAAACCATACATATGCTTAGTTAATGAATTAATTTTTATTAATAATTTATGTTTTCCTCTAATGTGATCACCAAAGGGAAAGAACCAGTGTTCTACTAGAATGCTCCAAGTCGGTACATTATGATTTATCATATACTCAGGAAGAGTTACCATCTAGACAAAATGAACATATTCCCAATAATTTAGTATTTCAATGAAGTTACCTTTTACAAAAGAAGGATGAATATAAGTTAATTATTTTCCTGTTAAAAAGAAAAAGAAATTAAGTTTGTGCAAATTACAGATACTGAATAAGAATAATATTAAATGACAAGCAGTCATTTAATTATGTCTAGTACAAAGTCATACGCATAACTGCCTGCTAAGGAAAGCAGAACACAAACACACAGACATTACATATCCTGAAACACCAGACCCCATGAGTAGGAAGGAGCCATCCAACATGTTTCCTGAGAGCAGAGGGACATGCTACCCAGGCAAGATGCACATGGTCTCTGGAGCATTTGGAGCACTGGGCACATCCCGAGTGTTGAGGAATACATTTAGTGCCAGTAGCTCAGAATGCAGCTACAGTGCCAGCTGCAGGTTGAATGACAGCTTCTTCAGGACATCTGAGACTCTGCCATGGGAAACCTTGTGTTGAGAAAACCAGGTATGAGTGTGAAACTGTAAAGGGGTTTTGGTGGTGCAAATGTGACTGTCAGAGTGGTTCCTGGATTGTCAGACAGAGAAGTTTCCTTAATGCTGATGATGTTATCACCTCTAGATAAGATAGCATTATTGCTTCTCTTGTGTGTGCCACTTGCAGGCTGTGTTGGTGAGTGTAGTGGCAGTGCAGCCTCCAAGTAGCTGAGTGCGTGGTGAGGGAGGCACCAGCGTGTGACAACCTCACCCGGCAGGGCATGGCGTGTTTGTCACTCTGGTTTGTCACCAGGTTTGTCACACTTCACAGGATGGGAATTGTCTCAGGTGCCTTGGCTGCATCACCGCTGTACTTGATCCATCTTTCCTTGGACTTCAACCTAGTGCTCTTGGCCATGGCTTTTGAGTATTTTTTTCACTTCAAAGTGCCTGAAATAACTTGAAGGTGACATCACAACTGTCCTGGTTTAGGGCAAATTTGGGAGAAAACCTCCAAAGGGCTCCCCCAGGAAGCAAACACAAGGGACCCCTCCCCAAACCAGTTTGGGAAGAAATTTCCTCAGAGAGAAGTGGGAAAACCCCGTTTATTTAACAGGCAAAGCACTGCCCAGCACCAAAAAAAATGAACAATACCAAACAACAAAACCTCTCCCTGCTCTGAATAGACGACAAATTCAGAAAGTCTCTCTCCTGTGGTGGTATCTCTGCTCAGTCTGTTATCAGTCCCTCCGGTGCTGGAAAATGGCACTGCCCAGGCCAGGTCCCGGTGGGCCGCAGGTGAAAGCTCCTGCGGGTGAAAGGTTCCCCTGGGTCCCCAGTCCAAAGGAGGTTCAAATAACTCCAGGACAAAAGGGAAAAATCTGTCTGGGGAACTTCTCTGCTTCAGTTAGTCAAAAGCTAGCTAAAAGCAAAGAAGAGCTCTCTCCCGCTGTCCACCACAGCGACACAGTCCAGGAGAAGATGCGATGAAACTCCTATCTCTATGTTTTGGAAACAACCACCTCAGAACTTCACTGCTTCTCCTTCTCCCTCTTCCTGCTCAGATCCAATCTTAAAGGTACAAAATTTATTTCTGGGCTAAACAGATGAATAGGGATACAATTCAACATGACAAAGTCACCTCAGGACAACAACCAACCACAGTGAGGTTTTCACAGCACAGCACGCTACGCTGGAGCAAGCCACAGTGTTATGTTGAATGCTTGCAGGCAAGAGTTGTTAAAGAACAGTCATGAACAGCACAGAGCAAACAAGGGCACACCTATCCTTGGTTTACCCAAGGCGGACACAGCTGCGCTTTGTTTATCCATGCTGCTTCCCCCAGTGGTTTATCCACACTGCTGTCCCTGTGGCTTGTCCAGACTATTGCATCAAATTATGTGCTGGTTCAGCAGTCAAGGGAAGATGGGGCAAATGCAAATCCAAATGAGGCCAATCCATGCAGTGGGTAATGATGCAACCACAGCAAGAAGCACTTCACTGCAAGAAGGAGCATTTCAATGAAGAGACAATTCCAGACACTGGAATTCTATTTAACTTAGCAGAAAGCTTAGCTCAGGGTCTGGAAGGTGAAGCAAGGTCATGTGTGATATGAAAAAAGAACACAAGCTGTTGGTGATAACACTGGCACTGCTTCACGGTTCAAGATCCTCCCTTAAAATCAGGTACTTAGGAAAAGGTGCTTTGTGTTCCAGCTCTGCAGTCAAACTCAGAGATGCAAGGGCAAGGTGGCAGGGCATGGTCTCTTTGTGCAAAAACCAAGCACCAGGTGGGTCAAGGCAGGTACACTAGCAGGTAGGAGAGGGCTGGGTGTCTCCAGGAGCTCCTCAGTGTTATCACTGACAAAGATTCAGTCATCACTGACCAACTGTCATCATGTGGGCTCTGGAACTGCAGAGATTGCCCAGGTGCTCAGTCCTAAGGATAAACAAAGCTCCAACACATTTCTGTCCCTTCTGGAGCACAGCAAATACTGGAGAGTGGAGCAATTCCTGCAGACCGGAATTTCATGGTGCAGCAGACACAATTTCTGAGGATGCTAGGCTGCAAGGAGAAAGTTTCGATGCATCCCGGCAGAGCTAGGCTGGAGTGAGATAAATAATGCGTACAAAATAGGTATGTTGAAATAAAAATACAGAATTTACTTATTCACTAAATAGAACAGGGGAAAAAAAAGGAAATTAGATAAAATTCTTTTAGGAAGTTGTACTTAAAGTGAACTTTAAGTTCATTTTGAAGTTAGAGGAATTAGGGAATTCATTTTCTTCTCTTGAAGCTGGAGAATTGCAAAGGGAAGGCTGAGAACAGAGCTAATTTTCAGCAAACTGCTGAAAATCCATTTTGTAACTGATTCTCACTTTTCATTTAAATGTAGAATCCACTACAAAGACCAGGTCTAGTCTGTCAGGCTGAAAGCTTCACAGCTTCCAGTGAGAGCCAACAGCAGGTGGCCAGAAGGCAGGACAGGAGGTGGCTCTCTGGCCAAGAGGAATCTCTATGAAGAGGAATCTCTCTGCTTTTACAGCAGAACTTAAAAACAGAGCAAGTTTTGAATAAGTTCTTGTATATTTGGGACAATTGACTCAATCATGCATCATAGAGTATATATGGAGCCCAACCTAAAGACAAAAGTGCTGTTTAAACAACATGAAATACATTTAGCAATAGCTCTAGGAATCTGCTTATCTAGAGATCATAACCAAATACGGATGCAGCTCCTGGGAGAAAACCAGGCAATGCTGTAGTATATTGCACTAAAAAATCAAAGGTACAGTCTACATAAATTCACTTTGCATCTGAATTCCTGGTAAAGCCCTGCAGTAGTTCAGCCTTTTAGGGCTGAGCATCTCTTCATAGCCAATGAGGGGAGCTGGTAGAGAAGAGTTCTGGGAAATTATACTTGACTCTGAGAGTGTTCGCTCCAGCACAGCACATGCAGCATGGCTAAATATCTAATCTGCCAAGATAATTTTGACTATTTCCAAGTGAATCAGGCATTCCTATTTAGTTCAATTGATATAGAAAATGACATTATATCTGAGAAACTATATGCAAAGCATTTCTCATTTTAAAAAAGCAACTATAGTAATAAGAAAGCAAATATTAGCAATGTTTAACACCTTTACCCTCTTCTTCCCACCTTCTAATTTTGCTAAGCTTTTAAGAAATTATTGGTACTTTTCCTCTCTTATTTACACACCACCAATATATATTAGCTATCCAACCCATTGTTAATTACCAAGTTACAATTGTTGTTACACATTTTATAACTTACAAACTAAGTATTACTTATCAAAGAGAAAGTCTGGGATTTAATGGGCATGATCCTTGTAAATACTACCTTGCAAAATCAGACACTACAATATGTTACCAATATGACCTTGTGAGGGAGCAGGGGCTGGAACACTTAGCTCTCAGCCATAAAGTGTCTGATGACAAACATCCACCACGCAAAACCTCCAATTAACTTTTTCCTGTGGGAGTCCAGGGCATTTCCCTGGCTTCCCTGGGGGTCTCAAAACCCCCCTGGCCGACCCCTCTGAAACCCCCGAGTTATGCCCAAGAGCCTCAGGGGCTAGATTTGGCTCCTTGGGAAAATCTACCAACACTGAGGGAAGAGATGCAAGCTCTGTAGATAAATAGCGTGAAAATTAGAGTGTTAGAATGTAGAATAAGTAGGTTTTTGGATTGTTTACATTATGGCCATGTGGTCAAGATGGAGGATTTGGGATGTGCTAGGCTTCTTCCTCCTTCTTCCTCATGTCCTCCCTGTTGGATGACGTGCTGGCAGCCACAGATTGGATGGGGACAAAACTGGACAGTGTAATAAGGTTGTACTGTATTGGAAAGTAATTGTAAATCTTAAAGACGTAGATTAGAGTATAAAAGATAGGTCCTGCCTCTCCCAGGCAAGCATTTGGTCATGGTCGCCTTGCTGAGGGACCTGTGTCAGCCTGGCTGGGACACTTTGTAGATAAGATATAATAAACAACCATGAAAAACTACAGAAGATGGTCTTGAGCAGTTTCTCACCGGCGGCTTCAGAAAAACCCCAAATCCTAAACCACCTACACATCCATCCGAGGAGGTCTCACACCTAAAGAGACCTTCGGACAGTGACATTTCCTTCTCACATTTTTACTCCCATTATTACTCAGTGTCATGCAATCAGTGGAATTTTAAGGGTCAAAGAAATACAGTGGGGTGTGAGATTGCAACTAGCTGTGTCCAAGAGCTGGCAAAGTGAGATTTGGAGCAAGCAGAATGATACAGACTCTGATTTGGCTAAGTGATATAAAAACTTTGATCTGACGCATCTGAGTGGCTGTTCATCTCAGACTCCATCTATGGAAATTACTTTTCCCTCCTGTTCTAGAAGCTGTTTAGTGATGGCCATTTATTTCTGGTTTCTGACAAGGACACCTGGAGTGACACCAGCATGTAAAGGCCTAACTTGAGCTTATCAGCCTTGCCAGATATCTGGAAGCCATCGTGGATGGCGAGAGAGCTGGAGCAGGGACAGGAGATCAGGTGGGGTCTCCCAAGTACCTGCCCTAAAGTACTACAAAGAATGGGGAATCGTTGTTACAAATTCGTACATAGTATCTCTGTTTTCTGGCCTGGGGACGTTTCCAAGTGTTTAATGATGTTTAAAAAACGTTATTCTTAAGTCAACAACATGTTACCATACATCCAGTGGAGCAATGGAAATAAGGCTCCTACTGAGTGCTCTGGAAAAGGCCATGCATTCAGAGTCCTCCGTGCTCAAACCTTCAAGTTTTTAAAATCAGCTGCAATCTATAATGATAAATGCTATAGAGACCTGCAAAGAAGAAAAAGTTCTTGCAAGTCTCATCCACATCATCCTTGCTTGACTAAGCACTTCACTGTGTCCTGTGGCTCTTGTATTGATGCCTTACCGAATTTGGTTTCCGTATGCACAGCCATTCCTATGGGACTTTATCCACAAGCGCAGTAGTCCATTAAGATTTTTAAGGGCTCTCCATATGCACCAAGTTTCACTTTTATGCTTTGGCCATTATTCTTTGCTTGACCTTTTTGTCCAGTCCAGTTACATTTTTTCTAGAAAGGATCTCAAAGGGTTGCCTGCAAATAGATTTGAAAAGCATTGGCTGGTGTGCTAATACTTGCAACTGACAGGTAGGTCTTAAAAACACAAGCTGTGATAGATCATAACTGGTCTGCCTGACTATAGAAAGTGAATTAGATTGTAGTCCTGATTGCCAGCAATGAAGATGAGAGCGCTTCATAAGGCTCCTCCTGCAGCACTTCCTCACCTAATAAATGAATGAACTTCTGCAGAAACGTGATTTACACTTCTTGGAATTAGCATCCTGGATCATTTACCCTTTGTCCTGAAGTCAATTCAGGAAAAAACTGGAAACAGTTTTTTCCTGAATGACCCCCAGCTGCAAGAGGTGTGTGAAGAAACAGGGATTTTACCTAGACACAAGCAGGATTAAACATATTCTACCGTACAATTCTACCAGCAGTTGTACTGTGATAGGAATGTGGAGGCCCAGTAGTAGGTATTCTCAGTAATGGTTTGGATGATGAAGTAGATGGTGTGCTTCAGCCAATGGAGTAACACTGCTGGAGCTCCAGCCCAGAACACTAGAGAAGAGGATTAAGGTTGAAGTTGAGTGTAAGGACAAATGCAAGGTGATTAGTTCAGGCAGAAATGAGCAGTTCCCCTGTTGTGTGATGGAGAATAACCACCTCAGCAAAAGCTCTGCACAGTGTTGGATCAATGTGCACTGTCATCAGAGCCAGTGACCAAGGCAAAGCAGCTAACACCTTGGCAAGTGTGTAACTGGGAATAAGCCCTTGAATAGATCTTGTTCTGTTCATTTTGGACAAGACCAAATGTCAGGCTGGCATTCAGCTTTAGGCACTGTTCCTGAGAAGATATAGACCACACTGCAACAAATCAGAAGATAGCAGCATGATCATCAAAAAAGAAAATGTATGGGAATAAACTGCATGGGAACAGGGATGTCAGGGTTGAAAGAGCACAGCTGAGGAAGATGTCCAACAGTCTTTTTTTGCATGAGAGCCTGCAGAAAAGGAAGGAATAGTCTGTTACCTGTGGCTGTGACCAGTATCACTGATAGGAGAGGGACTTAACTACAGCAAGGAAGACTGAACCATTAGGAAAACTGCATATAATAAGAGTAGAGAAACAAAGTATTGCCTAGAGACACTGCAACATCTCAATCACGGAAAGTTACAAGGACAGGTCACATAATTTTTTGAAGTGTGATTTCCAAAAACCAATGCAGCACCAACTGAACTAGTCTACCCCATGTAAAATGGTGAAAACCAGTTTTTTTTTGACTGCAATACGGTGTAAAATTAGTAAATTCAAAAGAAACAAAAAACCAAGAAAGTGAAAGTTTTGCAGAACATCACAGTTCAGGTCGGGACCTGTGGACACTGCTGCAGGCCCAGGCAAATTTCAGCCAGGCCTTTCTCACAGGGTCTGAGTCTTTTTCTCAGGCTGTGAAACTTTCTTAGGCCTAGCTGGGACCTTTCCCAGGCTAGGGCCTCTGTCTCTACTGTAGACACGAGAGAAAGAATCATAACAATAGATAAATACCTGCTGAATCTGTAAGAAAGCCTGGGACAAGAGGTGTCTCTCTGCCCAATGAATTGTCTGTATTTTGTTTTGCACGAACTGTATCATAAAAAGCAATAACTTTCTTCAGTAAACTGCGTTCTTTCTTTCTTTCCTGCACCAAGCAAGGGAGTTGCCTTGTTGCTGTTTTCTCTCACTGCTCCATAACCCTTTATGCAGCAACAGGGACCTAGCTCAAGACTCAGCTTTGTGGTGTTGTAGTGTTTTCCACATGGGCAGAGGAACACAGAGAGTTTTTATAGATTTCAAGAAAGTATTGGTGGGGAATGACATAGTTGCTTATAACAACTGTCAGTGGATGTCATTGGGGCGCCAAAGCCCCCAGGCTCCACCATTTCAGAGCATGAACACACGGAATGAGTTCATTATGACTGTGGCAGGTAAGAGGACAGAATGTTCTCCTGACGACTAGGCCATCAGCCCCATGAGCATTTCCCATGTGCCTCTGGCTTTGTAAGCATTGCTCCCTAAAAGTTCTCTACCCTCCTCTCTTGCTGCGCTCTGACCTTTCGTATACTTTCAGCTTTACTTTCTAGGATCCAGACACAGGGCTCCCTGATATAAAATGCTTGTTCCTTTGGTCCCTGAACATTTGAAAGGCACTATGAAGAATCACTTTCCTATATGACTCTTCAGGTCTAGCAGCCCCAGCAAAGAAGCTGAACAGTTGTTGCTCTGATCCCAATCTTTATGGCCAGGATACTGGTTTTTTTTCTGTGGTTTCAAATCAACTTCCCTAGCCATCCCAATTTCATGGAGCTCAGGGAAGGGAAAATATCTAAATTCCTCCTGCAAAATATCTCTGTGCTCATATAGGGCCAGGAATGGGCAGGCTGGGAGTAGGCAGGAAGGAACATCTTGGCTAATTTCTGTACTGCACCTCTGGGGATCAGAGAGGGCAGATTATGGCTTGTGTGCACACTGAGGGATGTCTTCCTTTACATGTACCTCTGAATACATCACCAAGGGACAGGAAAAAATCTTTTTAGGCAGAGGAAAATCCAGACAATTTTTATGCTGACTTTGGAGATCTGAATGCTTTCCTTCAGAGCTCTGTGTAGGACAGTTCTATCCAGGCAAACAGCTGCAAGACAATTGGATTGCCCTGCTGTGAACATGCCAGAAGGGAGTGATACTTGTCAGGGAGTTTTGTTATGCATTTAGGTGAGGACAGTGCACTGCCATCATGCATACTCTGTGTTAAGACACTGAAAGTAGCCAAGCCTCTCACATCTTCTTGATGTTTGACACGTCACAACTCAAGAAATACATTTCCTAGATTTATAAGTAAGCTGAAAACCAGCAGAGTTCACACTATGGGTTTAACTTTTTTTATTTTTTAAATTTCCTTTATTCTCTGACATTTACTTACACATGCTTGCATTGCACGTTCTTGATACTCAGCCTTTCAGAAGTGTGATATATCAGGAGAAAATGAATGAGTGATTGGTAAGAATGCTACTCTGAGATCATCCAGATATGAAATAAATAAGAAAACCAGACAATTTTACAAGCAACCTGGAAAACAACAAATTGACTATTATTTGGATATTTGCTAATTTAAATATTTGAAAATATGATGTATGTCCTAAATCCTGATGCTGGTTTAATTTAAAGACAATATGAAAAGGAAAAAGCAAATTTACCTTGAGAAGACTCATAGATCCCTAGCCACTGTTTTCTGGAACAATCCGTTTAAAACGCTATTGGCAGCAGTTTTTGGAAGCAGAAAGTTACAATTACTGGCAAAATATTCCTACCTCTTTAAAGTCAGTTGTCCCCTTAATTTTGTAACAAAGTTTTTTTTTCCTGTGGTTTACATCAGGCTCACAACTGGGAAAGGCACTGTCTCTCCTTGAAGTCCATGTTCCAGTTTCATGCATTGCTGCTCACAGTACACCAGAAATACCAGACTGCAATGCTGGCCATCCTTGCTCTTGGCTGGGCCCTGCTCTTTGATGCAGGACCAAAGCTCATCCCCAAAATGTCTCACATTCATCATTGATACAACAGGTGACATGTTGTCTCCATGTGAGAGAATAGTGCTTTTTGTCCTGAAAAGTATGGCTTGCATCCAAGCAGGTACATACAGGTACAGATAAATGAGGATTCTGAGGGTTCAGTATTACAGTGGCAACTCCTGGCTTTATGCTGACACCTAACCGGAGGTGGCTTTTGGCCACCATCATACCCAAAGCCAGAGTAAAGAAACCAGGTAGCTGTATCACTCGTGGAATACAAACCAGGATGGTGTGGGATAATAATGGAATAACACTTGAAGTAACCGAAAGCTTTTTCCAGGGCAATCGACATAAAATTTTGCTTCTAAGGTGGTCACTTAATTTATACAGTTTTACCCTATACCTGGGGGAAGCAGTGTTGATAATGCACCAGTGGTGTAGCCCTTGCTGAGCCAGGATTTCATGGCACCAACACCTTCTCTCTTTTATGAGTCTGCTTCTCTAACCCATGGGCTGAGGGTGGGCAGGAAGTAGGGAGAGGATACAGCTGGAACAGATGATCTGAACTGTCCAAAAGAATCCATATCACAGAACAGCACACTCGGCAGTAAAAATGGGAAGAAGGAGTTTTGCCAAAGTAGCTGTTGCTCAGAGACTGATTTGGCATAATTTGGTTATGAGTGATGACTGCTTTTTCATTGCTTAATTTATGTTTCCCTTATCTCTCTCCATGTATTAAATTGCCTTTATCTTGACCCAGAAATTTTCTTCTTTCTTTTGCCCTTCCAGTTCTCATCCCTATCCTTTTGGGAAGATGAGTGAGGGCTTAGCTTAGCTATCAGCCATAATTTAAGCCACCTTTTTAAAGAAGGATCTAAAAGGCTAAAAAATTCTTTAAACTTGGGGTTTGAGTTGTACCAAAGGGCTTTAGTTTTGAAAATAAAATTGGATTTTAATACAATCTTATTTTTATTAAAATCGTTAAATTTGAATGTGTAAAACAAAAAAAATCCTAAGGCTCAAATAGGGAAAGTTATTTTCATTTATTTATTTATTTATTTGTGATCCAGAAGATTTTGAAACACCAGGGGGATCTAAAAAATAACTTTTGAATTAATTAATCTTTATCCTCTCATATGTAGCAACCAGTTTAAGCTGGCTAACAATACTTTGACAGTCTTGTCTAAAAGCATGCTTAGTGAAAAAAAAAAGTAAGTAAAAAATTAATTGATATTTTCAGTGTCCTCCTTTGAACTGAGAGCATAATCCCTGGACTTATTTTTGAGAGTTTGCATCTTCTTATATAAAGCAACAAAATTTTGAATTTTTTATTAATTAGGCCTTTAGGTTTATAGCTAAATATAATGTGTTTAAAAATGTTTATTTCTACTTAAATTATTTCTGCTATTTTGTACATTGAAAGCATAAAATTAAAGCACATAGGTCTATGAAATTTGAAATGTGTAGGTAAACTTCCCCCCTGATTTTCATCTACACTTTAGATCAAATTATTATTAATCATACTTAAGGCAAATTTTTCTCTCTCTCAGTCTTGAATTAAATAACTAACTAAATAAATAAATTGCTTCTCCCATCCTTCATTTCTAGGAATTATTGATGGTTGAATAAAAAACAATAAGGTTAATCACTGTATTTTTAGATGTTCCCCTTCATTCTATTAGTTTGTTCTACAATCTATTTTTGTTATAATGGAAAGGTAAGTTCAACAGAGCTCTGATAAACAGTTCAGTTGGAACCTATCACATATTCCATTTTCACAGAGTTGTGTTAAAATATGTTAATTAGCTGCATGGCCCATCTATGCTCTAGGGTAGAAATATTCTTAATGATTTCAGTAATTGATCAAATCCTTGGACTGAGGAAACAAATAAATAGTGAAAGCTATTGAATGAATCTATGTAGTTTGAGACACTTAGGATCATGATCATTTTACCATGAGAGCATTTTTTTGGTTGTACGTATTCTCCTTGCCATGTGCTCGGAGTATGGGCTATAAACAGACATTCATTGCACTTATTTCCGTAAACAGTTTGCATAATGGAAGCATAGAGATTTTCTAACTAGCAAAAAAGGCAGCTGGAACTACATTGTTTTGCTGGAGCCATGAACTTGCCAGCATAGAAGTTCATTCCTGGCTGCTACTGATGTCATTGAAGGACATTCTACAGAACCTTTCCCAAGGTAGGGATTGGGAGGAAGTAGACTTTAAATATAAGGTGGGCATCTCTTTTTAAATCCATTAAGATTATTCTTGTCTGCACAATGCTTTAAGCCACTTCTGTTGCTGGGTGCTGCAGACCTGCTTTTCCTCTACTGTATTTTCTTCTGCAAAAGCAGTCATCCTATGGACAAGGCTTTCTGAAGGTGAGAGCATCAGTTTTTGTAAATACATGGCTCCATTCATTTGGACAGACAGTGCTCGGTCCAAATGGCCTCAGCTTTGGAGTTTCCTATTTCTGGGACTAACCTTGTCTCTTCCTCTCTTGAAGGAAGCAACTTCTGTGGTGGCATCCACTAAGCAAAATGTTTAAATTTCAAACTCACTTTCACTTCTTTAGGCATCTTTGGATATCTCACACTAAATTAAATCAGAAAAGTCTGATAGCTTGCTGAATGGTCTTTGTATTCAGTTATCTTTTTAGTGATAGGAACTAAAATTCCTTTCAAACCAGTCCATTTTATACCACTGAGAACAGAATGAAACATCAACACTATTTTTTGGAGTTGCTCTAGGTGTTCTGTTTTGTACTCATATTAAATATATTTAATTTCATTGTATCTTAGAATTCATGCTATTGATATTCATTTGCCTCCCCCTACACCCAACACTCACAAGGATAAATTATAATTATTTTTTTTCTGATATGCTCACAGGTTTCATTCCTATGGAACTGATATTGGATACTTCAAATTCTTAAATTTTAAAAAATTCAAAATCCTCTTTTTTATATATATTTTTTTTTATTAAATGATGGACGTGTATTTTGGTGAAATTGGGATGACGGGCCTCTAGATACCAGACTCATCTAAATTATAAACTAATTTGCTGACAAATTCAACTGTTTTTAGTATTTAGAGTTCTCATCCTTGTCTTCTAGTGCTCTCTCTGCAACTCCATTCTGACTGTAAGCACTTACTTTTCTTTCAGAAAAGTGGGAAATTTGCCTCAATAAAGATAAGGCCTGTTTTTGTGAATTATGGTCACAAACGCACAGTTGTAAGATCTTGGGGAGTTTAAGATCAATGCAAATTTATGAAAACAACACAAACTCAAAACCTGATTATAGAAACATAGAATGTCTTGGTGTGAAAGGGACCTCAAATACTACCAAGTTCCAGCATCCCTGCCATGAGCAGGAACACCTTTCACTAGACTACGTTACTCAAGGACTCATCCATCAAAATCTTGAACACCTCCAAGAATGGGGCATCCACAGCTACTCTGTGTAACGTGTTCAGTGCCTCATCACTCTCACAGTAAAGAATTTCTTCCTCCTATCTAAATTAAATCTCTCCTCTTTCACTTCAAAGCCATTACCATTACCCTTATCCTAGCCCTACGTGTCCTTATGAAAGTCCCTCTCCGTCTTTCCTGTAGGTCCCCTTTATGTACTGGAAAGTGTTCTGAGGTCTCCCCAGGGCATTCTGTTCTCTGGATTGAACAACCCCAACTGTCACAGCCTGTTTACATAGAAGACGTGCTCAACCCCTCTGATCATTTTGTGGCCTCCTCTGGACTTGCTCCAGCATCTTGACATCTTTTTTATGTTGGGCCCCCAGAATGTGAATGCAGTACTCCAGCTGGTTTCTCATCAGAGAGGAGTAGATGGGGAGAACAATCCCAAAACCAAACTCTCCACTCCACCTTGAAAGCACCACTCTTGAGTTTTGGGTACCCTCCATGCTTCCTGTAACTCGCTGAAAACTGCTGTCTTGCTTTCCTGCATGAGTTAATTGGTTTATATGCTTCCTTTCAAATTGCTTTTTAGTTTAATAAAAATTAAACCTTGTCTGTATCAAACAAAAATTAGTTTCAGGGATCTAATTCCTGAAGAGGCTTGTTGATTCTGTGTATAAGTATCAGGAAAGAATTCCTTGAAATACAAATTTCTGAGAAAGGCTGTTAGACTGAAACAATGGGAAGTTTGAAAAGACAGTGAGTAGCATCATGGTCAAGCAGAAAGGAAAGCACTTGGAACAAGGAAAAATATATGCTATTGGTGCCAGGTCCTTGACTTACATGCAGTTTTCTGCAGCTGTTCCCAAGTAAAATGGCTTTATAGCCAGTAATATCAATTTTCTAGAGTAAAGCAACAACAACTTTAATTGCCACTACAGGTGTTGGAGGCAATTAGACCAAATAGCGGGACAAAACTATTCAATAAATCTTCTAACTTACTTCTAAACTGTTATATACGGGACAGCAAAATAATGCCAAGTTCCTTAATTTAT
The DNA here is from genome assembly GCA_030060385.1 of Muscicapa striata striata. Lineage (NCBI taxonomy): Eukaryota > Metazoa > Chordata > Aves > Passeriformes > Muscicapidae > Muscicapa > Muscicapa striata. The sequence goes on from JAREIS010000573.1 coordinate 46,604, forward strand.
AATAATAAATCTTTTTTCTTTGCACCAAACCACATAAATAACAGCTTTGTTTTAAAAGGTAAGTAATAGTCTCCCTGTTATATACTCTGCCAAATTCATCCACTGAAATCCATTATATATTACTACTATTTATATAAAGCATATATCCGTGGCATTGCTGTACGATGCTTCTGTCTCTCTGTCCCTGAGTCGGCCTGGGGTGTCTTCACGAGGCATAGCTGTATCACAGAGCTGAAATTCACTGATAAGAGCCGAACTGTAGCAGCCGCCGACTGCTGCCCTTGCTGAAGTCCCTGGTGGCCAGAGAAGTACCAGAGCCCCCTAGATATCTGTCTCTTGTGAGATCTCTGTCTAGGAAGGTCATGACATTCCAGGTTGAACCAGTGGACCCTTGGCTGCAATAGTATCCCTGATTCCTAAGTTAGTTTGATGGAAAGCTATCGGTGGTTCTCACCATACAAATGAGTGTGCTCACTGCTGTCACAGCTACACTGCTGCTACAGGTGGCCTGTTCCCACCTAACTCGAGTATATCCTTTTCTACAGAGCAGAGGGTGATGCACAAGAGACAGACATGGTTTTCATTCATATATTCCTACTGCTTCCTCTGTTCCTTATGCCTTCTCGTAGAGAAAGGTCATATTGATGGTGTTGTCAGATTGACATGCCACTCTGCAAAAAAGAGAAAGAATACATGCTTTAGGAGGAAAGAAAGGAACACTCACACTCCCTTTTTTTTTCTTTTCTCCACTCAAGCAACAACTCTTAACACTAACAGATACTGTCATAACTACCTCTCTCTCTCTCTCTTTTTTTTTTTCTTCTCTTTCCTGTGTAAACCTTAAGCATAAAAACACACTACAGTCCTTTCCTTTTATCACATACATTCTAATTTGGGGCTTTGTGTGCCACCATGAGCCAGAGAGCATCTGTGCATCTGACATACGGAGCAGAACTACATGTGAGATAAAACTATGAAAGGAATTGAAAAGTGCTTTATCCATATGCACATGGGTGGAAACATTGCAGAAAAGCTACAGCAGGGCAGCACTTATTGCAGTGATTGTTGCACAGAGAAAAGGGGAATTTTCACAAGCTCTACATTTTCTTTTTCCATTGGCATTATCATTCTAGCCCCTTATTTGGAACTTAATCTAAGTGAGTGACTGCTTGTGTAACTTGGATGGAGTAAATGAAAAAACAAATTCGGAAAGAGGCTTTTCTGCAGTGAGGAGCACCAAGATGACTCATGGACTCATCTCCTGCTCCAGATGTCTCTCTCACTGTCCTTTGACTCTGCTGTGAAAGCACAAAATGTCAGGGCACAGGCTGGTGGAGCTGTCCCGTAAACATAGCTGTGCAACATAAGTGACCAGGAACTTCCCTTTATCTCTACTGCTACCTTCTACAGTTATCCTAAAAACATTCCTACCTGTAAGAAGGCACTTTTCTTTCTCCCTAGCCCATATAACCATTCAAAGGAGAAATAAATTTTCAGACAAATCGCATGTGAAAACTGCCACTCTTGTTCATCTCAAATTTCCCTCTCCCCCTGCATTTTAACCACTAACTCCCTGAGAAGAGTAACATCAACAGAAGTTACTACTGGATTAGTTAAAACCTTTTAAAATTTTAGGCTGATGAACAAAATATCACCTATGTTCCACCTTTTGCTTTATAACAGATCATCACATCTAATGATTTGCCATGTGTGAGTGGTTTAGCCCCAGCTGGCAACCAAGAACCACACAGCTGCTTACTCACCTTCCACCTCTTCCCTCCCCACTGGAAGGGGGAGGTTATTTAGAAAAAAGGCAAAACTTGGATTAGGATAAACGCAGTTTAATAATTAAAATAAAGTAAAATATAATAATGGTACTAATAAATAATATATATAAAAATAATAATTGTGATGAAAAGGTGGGGGGGGGGGGGGAAGAGAGAGAGAGAGAGTGATAAATAAAACCCAAGAAAAACAAGCGATGCACTGTCACTGTCCGAGGGTCTCTTTATGGCGCGAGACCTCCTCGGACGGACATGTAAGGTGGTTTCTGAAGCCTCCGGAGAGATACTACAGGAGACGATCTTCTGTTGTTTTTCTCATGGCTGTTTATTATATCTTATCTACAAAGTGTCCCAGCCAGGCTGACAGAGGTCCACTCTGCAAGGTGACCATGACCAAATGCTGCGCTGGGAGAGGCAGGACCTATCTTTTATACTCTAATCTACGTCTTCAATATTTACAATTACTTTCCAATACAGCACAACCTTATTACACTGTCCAGTTTTGTCCCCATCCAATCTGTGGCTGCCAGCACACCATCCAACATGGATGGCACAGAGAAGAAGGAGGAAGAGGCACAACACGCCCCAAATCCTCCATGCTGACCACATGGCCCTTATCATAAACAATCCAAAAATCTACTTATTCTACATTCTAATACTCTAATTTACACTTTACTTATTTTTGTGACTTGTAATTCTTCCTGCAATGTTGGCAGATTTTCCCTTGGGGCAGGGTCCAGCCCCCTGACCCCCCTGGCCTCACTCGGAGGTCCCAAAAGGGTCTGACAGGGGGGTCTTTGCACCCACAAAAGGTCCAGAGGGACACCCTGGACCCCCACAATGCACAACACAATTGTTCACCCAGCCTGTTCTCCAGCAGTAATCTGAAGGCTTCTAGCCAACTCTCTCCAGTTTGGGTACATACTGAGTATGGTAGTCTATACTGTGGAGTGTCCTTTGGCCATTTTGAAACAGGGGCAATTTAACTTAAATAGTTAAGGGTAAAAATACAGGAGGATTCTTTAACTAGAAGGGGGATGACAAGATTGTATGATTCCTTAGCATTCTCTGTTTTTGCAAGAACAGAAGGATGAGCAAGGCTACAAGATAAGATAGAGGGCCAAGAATGCACAAACAGGGTGGAAAAACAAGGCCCCTTCCAGATAAGGGGGAATTCCTGAGACCCCTGAGCCAGAAAAACCGGTATCTGGTTTTTGTCTGGAAAACGACCAAAGACTAATATGCAGGTGCAAAAAGGGCAAGGTGGAAAGTTCCAATGAGAGGAGGACTGTTTATTTCATCCCATGAACCCTAATATGACAGCAAGACTGACCAACAGGGAGTAGTACTCAGCTGTGAAGAGGTGTGGACCTAATTTTAATATGAAGTGGGAACAGGCAGGGTTAGGAAATTAGTATGTATTAGGCATATTGTGCAATCCTAGTTTGTAGAAACTAAAAGGAGAGGTGCAGACTGCCGAAGGTGTGCGTGTTTTTGGAGGAGGATGAGACACTGAGAAGTCCTTTACTTAAGTTAATAATTTATTAACTTAAATAACATTAAGTTAATGTTGCTCAGCAACACCCATCAGTGTATTGTCAACATTATTTTCAACCCAAATTCAAAACACAGCACTGCATTAGCTACTAAGAAGGAAATTATCCCAGCTGAAAACATGGATTTAGCATGTGGTTCTTCGGAATACTTGAATGAAGACCCCTTGGTAAGTAATTCTCACCCTCCTTAAAGATGAGTGGTTTGGTATCATATGGTTGTTCATCTCCTCATTGTCTGTTTTCCTTTCCTTTCCATCTGTTTGGTGAAATACTGGGTTTTTGTTTGTGGGTGGGAAAACTAACTTACTGAGTACCAGAAAGTTCAGTGTAATTTTTCCAGGCTTCTAGACTTGAGCTTGTCTGTTATTATTTTCCCTAATGTTTGACTTGCTTGATTTGTTGCCAGCCAAGTTCTGGCAGGAGGAAGCTGGAGAACTGGAGTTTGAGAACCATTCCCTTGAAACAAAGTTACAGTGTGATTACAATCACTTTCCAGATTTATACGGCTTTAAATCTTATTTGCTTAAGAAAAACTCTTACTCAATCTGGTGTCTGCCCACAGGTGTGTCATCTGCAGTTTAAGAAGGTTCCCACCATGCAAACAGGTCAACAAAAAAGCTTTGTTCTAAGATCCATATTTTTTATGTTGAATGGACACAGCCCTCTGACTCACAGGACAATCTTTGTGCCAAAGCAGGGGCTTTTTGTTGAAATACCTGAACAGTCTTGATGGTGGATTCCTCTGACCGAACATTCTGTATAAATATGAGAATAATTTACAAAATAATCTCACAGCAGCAGTATCTGTAAGTGAAGCATTAGAGCAAGATTAGATTTGTATAGAGGAAGGAACTATTAGAAGTCTGCAAAATTGAGACAACAAAAACAATGAAATCTTAAATTTTATTGAAGAGAAACAGTTCAATTATAGAAGTTAGGCCATTAAAAGTCAAGATAAAACAATGCAAGGGAGAACAGGAACAGAAGGTATAGTGTGATTCATAACTATCTACCTGTTTATTATTTAAAATTACAAAGAAGTTAAGAGACAGCAAGAGAGAAACAGATAAAAAGACAAAAAAAAGAGAAGAGGCAGCTTAAAATGTGTCTCTGAAGTATGTTAACAAAATTTGAGGGATCAAAAATAGACAACAATTGCTATCTGACAAATAGAGGTGGCTGAAAAATGAAATGCGTGGACATATTAAAGACATTTTTAGGAGAGTCTTGGTAGACCAAAACCATGGATTGCCCTTGCAGGAGTTGAATTGCCCTCTGAAATCACCTCTGAAATCAGAATATCTCTATTATTAAGTACAATGATAAAAAATTCCATTAGGATTCTTCTGTAGGCTTTCTCCTACTAGAGCTCACAGAGTTTGTAAAGGAGTTAAATTAAAAAGGAATGCTCTCCTCTCATTATCAGAAAGAATAAAATCTTTTAAATCAGATCTCGTCTGCTCAGACAGAATAATAATCTAATAAGGAAGCGATACATCCTCTACACCTACTTCTGCAGTGGTGATGTTCTCATTAAGTTGCTTCTGGGAAAAAGCTGTCAGCTCTGTTCTTGCACACCCACGCTGCATGATCCAGCAGGGATTTGATCAAAGCATTCCAGGTTTTCTGCCAGCAGATAACACTGAACAGTCTCTGTGTGCTGACTTTTCCCTGAGCAGTTGCCATCAGATAAGGCTACAGCTGAGGTGGCATAGAGGCGCTTCCGCCCCAGCAGAGTCACTCTGTAATCCAGCTATGGAACATAGTCCTGTGCCCCGGATACCTCTGTCTCTGGGGGATTGTGGTGCAGGAGCAACTTGAGGAGCCAGGGAGAAGTAAGAAGGTGGTCTGATTCAAGCACCTCATAGGTACTGGTTATGCCAGTCATCAGGCTGTAAAGCCACATTCCTTGGACTTTAGAAACACTCTCCTGGCACATACCTAAGTAAGAAAGACCTTGACCTTGGAGTGTTTTGCTGAGTTGGTAAATTAAAAGAGAGTCCACAGGGCCTCCTACCCATAAAACCTACACACAGCTGCAATTCAGCAAGTTTTGGATCATCAACTCTTCCTGTAAAACCAGAAAATATCTCCCATTTCTTCTTGCTAAGGGCAAGCCCCTGCCTTTGTTTTCTAGTGAGCACTATCCTTGCAGTAAGAGCATTTCATGAGGTGCTGCCAGCTGTTCAGTGGAACACAGCTATGCATGTGTTCCTGGGAGGGAGGGCAGTAGGAATATGGGTAAATAAGCAGCTAGCAGAACAAACAAAACACACTTTCAGATAATTAAATGAGATAGATTCTAGCCAGTCAGAAAAATATGTGAATGCATATAAAAAATTACGATTAGACTTCAAGAAGTTGAAATTTACTACATGTGGGAGCCTGAGAAGCCCTTTCTACAAAGATTTAGAAGAGGCACTGGCAGAATATCTCAAACAGACCTCACAATGGTGCAAGCACCCAGTCTGGCAATCATTAAACCACCACATTATCTGCTCTGGGGAATGCCTTCTGAAGTCTGTATTAGCTTTCAGAGAAAAAAAAACCTCATTAACCTCCAAACTTAAGAACAGCTTGCCACTCTGATTTATTGTTCTTAAAGGGGCTATGCTACTACATGTCCTCAGATAAACCAGTGGGCACCATGAAAATGCACAAAAAAATAATTTTCAGGACTCTTAAAGGAATTAACAGTGCAGACTTCTTTACTGAATTAATTTCACTTGTCCCCATCCATCAGAGCCGTAGAGAGCTCTCCCTCTTCTCTTGCCAAACTCTCACGTGTGGTGTAACAGCATTACAAGAGTAGTTTGTTTCCAAATGACATTGAGGAAGACTAACACTATTATTTATGGAGATGTATAGTTCTGCTATCAGTGTTCTGCCTTGCACAGCTCCAGGCTGGCTCAGTATGAACCAAAGCCCAAGAAGTTCTAGCTGCATGATTGCTCTGTTCCAGCAATGGGAAGAAGGGGCGAGGAATGATCCATGTCCTACTCTGATGCACTTAGTTTTTCCTGTCTAATGCTTAGATCGCCTCTTACTGTCCTTCAAAATGCCAGGACTCACCAGAGATTCTCTACGTATGAATGTGGTGTGTCTCAGAAATGATACATATATCTGGAAATATGTAAGGCAGAAGACGTCAGTAAATTACTTGCCTGATGCCTGCAGTTAGTTTGGAGAAGCTTGGTCCATGGTGTGCTAATACACCAGCCACTCCCCACTGAATGTTCAGGGAAGGCAGACATTCTGCAAGACTGTTTTTCATGATGTCTAAAACCCATGTGCAAATTGGGTGTATTGGACCTCATGTCCTCTTCATCAGGAAGTGAACAGCAGGTCTGCATGATGACAGTGCTGATGCCAGCAGAGACTAAGCGGCACAAAGCATTAACAGCACTTATATCAGTAAGAATTGATACAGATTTCTGACAAGAACAAAATCCCAATTTTCATCACAGAAGAAGAATTATTTAAGAACTTTCTAAGAGCTATAGAGAAAAAACTACCATGAAATTCTCAGTGGGAGCTGAAATGCTAGAGTTTCACACAGTAATCCTATCAGTCTTTGACTTCAGCTTCATGCTTTCATATGCAGCAGTCTGCAGCGATGGACCTACTTGTGGCAGTGATGGTTGATTATTTTCTTATTAAAGGGAAAGAAGTGACAATGGAACAGCTGCGCATCCCTGGCAACATTCTTGGACATTCTAATGTAGTGTAGATCATGCCACCAGACCACATCAATAATCACCTCCAAAAGCACATTCTGTAGGTGAATTTCTTTCTTTGGACTGATACAATCTTCATGTGTCAAGCAAGAGAGAATTTGCATCAGCCTCAGATGACTGTGCATTGAAACAACAGGCAATGGTGACCACAAGAGATGTCAAAATTTCTGAGGTTATTTGTCATAATATTGATGCCCTGAGACTGGAAAAGGCAAGACGTCCTCAGAGTTTGTGTAAGGAAAACATTGAGCAGTTTGGTAATATTGATGGAAATTAGAAGTTCACAGTTGCATTTTAAAACACTTAATTTCTGTCAATATAAACTATGCTGAAAGTAATGCAGAAATGGTGTTAACAGTCTGACCCACTGACGATGATGAAAGCTAGCACAAGATCACACAGCACATTAATTTCATGACTGAAGAAATATCTGTTGCCCTGCAGCAAATCTGTAGCAGGGTGTGTGTAACATTTCTGATCCATCTCGAGCTCAGCATGCAGCTGCCTTTCTTTTAAGGACCTAATAACACTGATTTTAATTAAAAAGGTAACAAGAAGTGTAGCAACTCAGAACCCAGCCACATACCTATTTCTTTCTTTTGACTCGACTTTTGCTTTATTAAGTGATTTTTCCTGCTATGTTACAAAGAAAAAAAATTCTTCAGCATTGTCTTGCTACGTGGCACACTAGTTTTGCTGTGCAGAGTGTTGTATGTGCATAGGCAACAGCTACGACAACATGGAGAGCACAACACTACAAAATTTTAAAACAATGCCACTAGAAGCCTTTGACATAATTATTGTCAAACTTGTTTAATGGAGCTGTGATACTTGGTGGTATTGTGATTTTTTTTTTCCTTTTTTTTTTTTTTTCTTTCTTTTTTTTTCTTTCTTTTTTTTAGTGCCATGAAAAACTCAAGTGAGATTACTCATCACAACTGTTTTCCCTTTCCTCTTCACCATATTCTGTTGCATCTGCCCACTTGTCAGCTTCTCAGAAAGCATCTTACAAGCTTTCAAATGTGTTTCTTCCTCAGCCATAACCTAACCACCGAGTGACATTCTTAATTTTGCCTGGATTGTTTCTATGCTTCTAACATTTTGGTTTTAAAGAGGGACTGTCATTTTCTTCACCATGAGCTGAGCTGGCTTCTGAACAGATTACATTTCATTATCCCGCATAGACACCACAAAAAAACCCCATCCAGAACAGAGAAGATCCCTCAAACCAGTGGAGCTACTACAAACCAATTATGTCAAGTAATCTACTGGTCAGAAAAAGCACACTGTGAAAAAGATCGCTAGTATATAACATTTAATAGATAGTTTTTGAAAGAGATTAGAGAAGGTTAAAAAACCTTTTTTTAATTCAGCTGTAATGAATCATTCTGTGGTGGTTGTTAGGTCTCCCTGTTTTTCCACTGTTGAAACTACCCGTTCGTCACAAAGTCACTCACTGCTGCTGTGGTCATCAAAAAGGTATCTGTGTAGTTTAAGCCAGTTATCTTGAAGAGATAGGTATTTTCAGTGGGAAGTCCAGCCCTCCCAAAAATAGGTGTTTCAGATAAATAGGAGAATTAATATCTGAACTCACCAGTTGGTCATTACCACCACTGAGAGTCCAGATACTTGCCTTACTCTGTCCAACTTCTGAAGACCACCCGATCTACATCCATTCTTGGCTTTAACAACCAGAGGGGCCACCCCTCTGACACTCCCAGGTCAAACACTCAAGCCCTTCACATTACACGAATTATTGTAAAATGCCTGATTAATCTAATTTCCAGTGCTTTAAAATTTAAAATTCATGGCCTCATTATACCTTTTTATATTCCTTTAGAACTGTAAGTGAGCTACAGTGGACAGTGCGATCCTGATAATCCTAAGGTCTTTGAAAGGAGCTATGCAGAATTCATAAATTATACTATTCACATAACTCTGAAGCTGTTGAAGAGATGGAATTTCATCTCAAGTCCCTCAATATTGATCACTAATCACAACAATCAATTTTCATAGCTGGTAGAGTCAGGATATGCTTAAAATCAGCCACTATATCAAAAAATAAAAGTAGTCAGCAAAACCAAGGAAATGTGAATCTGAGATGAGTTGTAATTGAGTTGCTTCATTGAGATGCTTTAAGAATTTATTTCCTCCCCCACATCCTTCTGAATGGTAAGTTAGTCAGCTAGAAAGCTACACAGTGAATTCTCATGTCTGCATCAGTCTTTCTGTCCTTTCTCACAGAAAGGTAGTCCTCCATTCATAACTTTACTTTAGTAAGTGATGTGTTTAGAGTAGTAATTTCACTTTACATAATCCTCTCCTGCTTTCAATTGGGAACAAATGCTAATTTGATCATGCATAAGATATATACATAAATGTCAACCAGCTCGGCTGTCTTCTTCCTCCACTTCTCAGTATTGCTGCAACGGATGATGTTGAAGTGCATTGGTGCTGACGCTTATCCTATTAAAGCTCTTGAAATGCACATCAGTGTTTCTGTAATATTATCATTCTTTCCATTTTTCTCTGTTGGCTGAACAGGCAGTGTGATTGGTGATAGAAAGCCTGGTTAAGCAGAAATAAGTTACTAGTAAAATCAGCATTTGAATTACTCACAAATAAAGATCTAAAGGCAAGCCAGAACCTACAGTTAAACACAGGCTATAGATCAATTTCTCTTTAAAAAGTTAACCCTTCTTCCAGTTACAACTGAACTTTGACTCAAAAGAAAACTTCAGAAGACAAAAATACACATACTTGAATCAAAACTATCCAGCTTGGAATCCAGTGAGGCGGCATGGATTCTAGAACCTGAAAGATATAAAAGGATGAGAAGAAACCATTCTAAACTCAAATGATAGAGAGCACCAGAAAGTGAGAAAAGCAAAATGTAACATACACACAGACTGGGAATAAAAGGGAGAAAGGGAGAAAGATTTCCTCCACAAAAACAGAGACTGCCACTCTGACACCTTTTGTAATAACATTTGTAAAGAAGTTTCTTCTATGACAGAAAAAGGAAGGATGAGAAATGTATGGGTTTACATGGTAGTCACACTTCATTACTTTATTTTGATTTATTGTTATTCTTAAAATCACTGTCTTATCATCTGAAAGATACCTATATGGAGAGATTCTGTTAGCAAGCAAAAAAAAATACTCATTTCCTCAAGCCTTACTATTGAGATATCTAAATTTTAACCCCTGATGTTTTTTGTTTGAAGGGTAATTTCAAATTTGCCATAGAAGGGAGTTGCAACTGCTGTTGCACCATTACTCACGACCTGTGTGTTTTTTAGGGATGCCCACTGCCAGTTGCCAGAGCTGCTGCCTCTCCACTCACTCTTTCCCAGTCTCTTCTAATGCAGGTAATGCCACATGCTGGATTTCTGCTGCCAGTACAGGTTTTCATGATGCACTCAGCTCTGGAGAATAAGCTCAGGACATCCCACTCAGTTAAGTATATTTGGAAATTCAGATGATGATAAAACTGAATCTCAAAAAAACAACAAAAAGATCATCCCTCCCCGCATCCCCCATAAAAAAAAATACTTCAATATAAAATCTACCAATTTTGGAAATAGACAGATTAGCAGGAAAAATCAGCACCACAGTGTATCAGCAACTTGCAAGCAATCTAGTTTTATTAAATAAAGTTACATAAATAATGCACAAGTGTTTTCTTAGTTGTTATAGTACAAAATTCCTACTCTTGTAGGAAAATGTGAATATGACAGAAGAAAGAATCATAGAACAAAAAACGTGAAGAGAAAGTAGTATTAAGGAGATTATTCCAAAGTACATGTTAATTTAATACCAAATAATAATTTCTTTTAACAAAATACCTGAAGTGTATCTGAAGAATTCTCAAATTTAAAAAAACTCAACAGTTTATTTCTCCTTTTTTTCCAGACAAAGAATCTGTAAATAAAGAATCTGCAGGAAGGAAGAAGCACTGATAACTGCACTGCTGCTTTGGTGTTTATGTGACATTACCTGTCTATCACTCCAGAACAGCAGGAGAAAGTAAGTGTGAAGTTTTAGTACAAACTTCCTACAATTCTGTCAGGTGTCACCATTTCCTAACTCCATTCCATTCATATTTCTCTCCAGGATCGAGTTCTGATGAAGTACTGTCCTGTTTCAGGGTAAATTTGGGAGGAAACCTCTGAATGGGGACCCTCTAGGAAACAGATTCAAGCAGTCTCTCCCCTAGCTGGTTTGGGGAAATATTTCCTTGGAGAGAAGTGGAAAAAAACCTGCTTATTTAACAGGCAAAGCACTTCCCAGCACAAAACTGAATACTAAACAGCTAAACCTCTAGCCGCTCCAAAGAGATAGCAAACTCAGAAAAGTCCCTTCTGTGAGTTGCAGCCCAGCTCACTCAGTCTGTTTTCAGTCCCTCCAGTGCTGGGAAATGCCGCAGCCCAGGCCAGGCCTGGTGGGCCACAGGTGTGAGCTCCCAGTGCTCCTCTGGGTTTTCAGTCCAGAGCAGGTTCCAACAAGTCCAAGAAAAAGGAAGGAAAAAAACCACAGTTCAGGGAGCTTCTCTGCCTCAACTAGCCAGGAAAATAACCAAGAGCAAAGGAGGGCTCTCTCCTGCCATCCACTGCAGACAACATGGTCTGTGTGAAGAATGCCGGGGAACAAATGCAGTCTCTGATAACAAACACTGAACCTCTTCTCTCCCCTTTTACTCCTGTAACCAGTCTTAAAGCTGCAGAATTTAATATTCAACACCAAGAGAACAGATGATTTGGGGATACAAGCATCATAAAGTCATCCCAAGACAGGTACTAACACAATTTGCAAGCAGCTCAGAATAGATTATATCAAGTTTTTTAAACTTCTGAAATTATTCATAACCAGAAGACTCTAGCATTAACCACATCATGTAACTCCCCGTCTTACTCTTTGAACTTTTACCATTTATAAACTAAAAAAAGAGATAGTAAAAAGAGAGGGCGGGATGAACTCCAGTCAGAGCCAAAACATTTAATTTTATTTTTTAATATGTTATTATATTTTTGTTTGGAAATTTTCAACATTCTGGACAGCATGTTTAGAATAAATCTTCTCGCCTTCCTCCCCACAGAAATAAAACTCTCAAAGCCAGGGTGGCTAATGCTAGGGAAGCCCCAACACAATAAAATCTCAGGTTGCCTTGAAAGTATTTTGAGGAGCTCAGGTCTGAATATATAGCAGAAACATAAATTTAAAATTTAAAGGAAAGGACTATCCATTAATATATTTCTAGGTGCTAAAGCATTCTTGTTGTGGATGACACAGCTCTGCTTAGCTCACAGACAGCTTAATCAATCTGGTGCTTCTAGAATTTATACACCACATTTCAGGACCAAGGAAAATATATGTTTTTCAGACATGCCCTTATGAGGTTTTAATGGTGACACAGAGAAACCTTATGATGAGCTTGTAGTGCCAATAAGCACTGTACCCATAAAGCTGCCCCCAAAAGTGACCTTTGTGCCTGTGGTTCACACACTGCACAGCTGAATCCCCACAAGGTGCTCCAGGCATCTTTAGCAACCCTGGAAGTTGTTGTGGCAACAGGTGATCAAAACATATGTACCTTCATTCTAAGGCATAACATGCCCTTTTAAGCAGTGTAGTTACTTCATCTGTTGAAGAACACTTTGATGAAAATCTTGATTATCCAAAAATTATTAATAGATTCCACACAAAGAAAATTTGCAAGTGGCACTATTTGTAATTAATCAAATGGATTTCAAAAGAAGTTATTTAATTTATATAAGAATTAAAGATAATTATTTTTGTCATGCGATATGTACATAGTTTGAAATACGAAACTGAGTTTTCCAGGATGTTCTTAAAGGTATATGCATATTGATGCTACATTATGAAATTCAAATTTATTTCTATACTAGGATTTCTAGCATTTTTTGGAAAGTTTATACTTTTTATTTGCAAGAGACAATGTTTTAGCAGCTACTTTGAAGTCTATACATTTTACTTGCCTACTCTTTTCAAAGAACATACTAGTGGAACCTGCTGGATAAATTATTTGACTAAAACATAAAAACAAAGAACAAGATGGAGGGAATTAAGTACAAAATTCAAAAATCAGCAACAGGAGGGAAGAACATGACATAACTGAAAAATGCTGAAAATTCGGTGGTGATTTTCTGAATTAAGTTCAAGCATTGAAAAATAAAATCGCATCCTTCCTGTAGGTTTGCATTCTGTCTGTGTACAAATGCGTACAACACTCGTGTACAACCTTTCTCTGTATTAATAGTACTACACTTATATTAAATTAAAGGTTTCACAATGAATCTTCCCTCAGTTTTAACCAAGGATATGCTGCTTTCCAGTGAAAATCTGCCTTGTTAAAATGTGCAATATGGGGTTTGCATCATTGCTACATCATATGAGACTTCAGTGTTGGATGTTTCCAGGTCCTCTTAAATTAAACGGTAGTAGAACTTGCTGGCAAATTTAAGCAAAAGCGAGCAAAAGATCCTGTTGATATAGCTGTCTATGCCACAAAAATTATGTTTCCCCTGAATGTTTGCTCTTATATGCAGAGCCATGTAAAAAAGTGGAGACACAAGAAAGTGGTGATTAATCACTGCAGTTCAGGGTGCAGCAGGCCACTTCTTTGGCTGCAAAACCATGAAGGTGCACCTGGTACAGGGGTAGGGCTACCTAACCACAGCGCACAAATGAATCACCAAACCATCAAAGCCTTGCAACCACCCTGCCTGCAGTTTATGAAAATTATTATGTTTGCTTCTCCCCCTCAGCAGATCTACACACAGTCCTTCTCAAGGTGCAGATCTGTACCTGCATCACCTTCATCTGGGAGCCATTCTTCAGCACAGCACATGAAAGGTGGGCATTTCCTGGGTTTTTCTCTACAGATGAAGCCAGGCTGCACTCCTTATTTTGTGATGTCTTGGTCTGTTTATGCCTTTTACGACCAAGGATGTGATCTGTGGTGGCTGTCAAAGTGTGTCAGAACCCTGGAAACCCCACATGCAAAGGAAGAAGAGGCAGGCAATGAAAGCTCCCGCCTCAGGGATAGCATGTTGCCACACAAATCCATGTTCCTGCCAAAGTTAACCTGCCATTAGGGTGCCATTCATGACGGAGAGCAGAGGTCCCAAAGGGGCCCACAGCTGTTTGCCAGCAGGCAAGCTCTGATTGATGCTATTTTCTCTGCTGCTGTTGCCATAGGAGACTCTCTGTTAAGAAAGAACTGCTGACTTCTCCCCTTCCACCCTTCTGTCTGCTACAACTCATTCCCTGCCTCTGCATATCTTGCCTCACATAAAAAGGCATCTGTCTCTAAATCTCCTCAGCATTCAGCCACCGTCTCTGTGATGAGAAAATTTAAGGTATAAACCTCAATTTTCCTATACTGGAGGAAGCCCCAGGCCACATCCTATTGTTGAGCAGGATGATCTGAGCAGGACATCAGCACACAAGAGAAAGGCCACTGGGGTGTTCTTGGGAATTGGCATAATGCGACTGTATAAAAATGACACAAAGTAAAATCGAAAGAGAACCTGGAGACTGTGTACTTAGGACACTCTCCTACCAACCCTGGCCTCAGATTTGAAGACCTACTGAAGACCAACACGGTCACTTTACACATGCCAAAATACAGCTGACTGAGGATACATTTCTGTGCTCTTCTGAACATCACCTTTGCCATTTTCCATGGCGTGAGAAAACAGGACATGATATTCAGAACTCCTGTGGTCCTCAAAGAGTCCCAGGTGGAGATGGACTCTTCTCACTCTTGTTTCAGACTCTCTTTGGTTAGAAGAAAGGTAGACATTCTCCTTTAGGGCAGGCCATAGGATAGGCCATGCCCTTCTTCAACACAAGGTCAAAACCAGACAGGTGTTTTATAGCATGACATTAGTATGTCCAGAAGAACCTGGAACACAGACTAAGGCTTACTAAGACATTGCCAGAGCACCATGCCAGAGCAAGCATGGCCATATCTGTAGGAATAAACAGCAAGGTCTCTAGAGCCCTGTCAACTTTTACATCATGAGCAGATATTTATGAAAAGTGCTGGCTGTCAGGGATAAATACTTTTCTGAGACTACTCACCACATTTACAAATGATTCTAAGAGCTTACAGGTTTACCAAGCAAGTCCCAGGGAATATTCTTGTGGTTAAATTCAGTAGTATAAATGCAACCAGAGTTTAATGATACAGAATGGATGCTAGACAGACATTAAAAGGAAAACAAGAAAATCTGAGAATTTCCACTTGGCTTAAGCAGACATCTCTGTGTGTTTTCTCTCAGTATGATTGTAACTTGCTGCTATGGCTATATTTTACAGCCAGGTTTCCTATACATACACAGGCAAAATATTTTAAATGTTGTATGGGACATTTCAGTCTAATGGCCAAGTCATAGGAAGCATTCAACAAAGACAGATTTCTGTAATTTAGATTCTTCCTTAAGTAGTTGTTTTTAATATCAAATATTCTATTTGGAACAACATTCTAGGATTGTGTTGAACCCACTAGGTTGCTGTCACCATTCCTGTCTAATGTGGGTCACACAGGGAAACAAAACAATTGAAGCTGAGCGATGTGGTAGGACACTTGCCCTGGAGATGAAGTTTTGTATTGCAGTTATTTTACAATACAGCATTAATATTTTAATGGGAAAATTACAAGTGAGTTTGAGATGCAAAAGAAAAATGTCCTGGCTTCATAAAGTGTGTTGGTTAAAACTCTAAGTGTACTGATGTGCTAACGTACTGATGTACTAGGTGTACTGTAGACAACACTGGATTTGCATTAAAAATAAACAGCTGTCACAAATTATATATGAGAGAAAAATGCATTTCTGCCATTTGGAATTAAAGTAACTGTCTGCTTCTTTGTGTGTTTCTGATGCTGAAAATTTCAGGCAAAGTGGTGAAATTAGGAGGAGACACACAAAAATTTCAAATTTCTGAGCTTTAGTTAATGAAAGCTTATGAAGTAGTTATGAGATATATTAACTGGGCATAATTGAAAGCATTGAAGAAATATAGGTGAAAACTGTGTGCAATGAGATTTAAAACTAATTTTATCTTCATGTTCAAAGGTGAAAGTAAAGGAAGATTTATAACTACTCTGTAAAAAAAATAGATAATTTGAGTAAATATAAAATACTGAAGGTAGAAAAGTGTATAACACTACTGTATTGTTTTATAGAGGAAAGCACTGAAACTAATATCTGAAAGACCCTTCACTTACTTTTAACCAGATTACTATTTTATAGCCTACAACAATTGTTTCCATAATTGAAATAAGTATAGAACCTCTCTCATTTAAGGATCAAATAACTACTGGCAACATAATGGAGGTTTTTGTATATGTAGAAGACAAGAAGGAATAGTTAAAAAAAATCATTAGCAAAAGTCTCCCAAATAAGTATGACGGCCTTATAATTGCATTTATATATTTACACTGTGTTATCAGTAACAGATAGAGCTCTTAAACTAAAATATGCATGGAAAGAGATAACATTATAAACTTTCAGTTCAGCAGTATAGTGAAATTCATTAGATTTGGTTTTGAAGTCCATTAAATTTGATCAGTGAGGATAATTCACTGGGATATATAGGTATTTCATAGCTGTCAAGACCTTTACAGGGGAAACAAGTTTGTTTCATCTCCAACCTCTGTGGTGATCCTGTGGGACTAGCAGGGTGTTTGGCACTGGAGTTGTGTGCACTAGGGATCCTTACAACAAAGAGCACCTCCTATGCACACAAAGTGTACACATGCACTGCATACAGCAGGGACACAGGAAGGAAACCATGATGGCGGAGGCAAATTTGGTTTTGAGATGACTCAGAGGTGATTTCTCATCCTCTAGCACACGCTGTCCTGGAAACTCTGAGAGAAACCCAAGTTTCACCTCACAAACGGACACAAGCTTGTTCTATCATCCTCTTCCAGTAGGTCCTTCATCTGGAGATTAAAAATACATCACTAGCAGCATAAAAACTTCCTATTCCTGCTCACAAGTGGCTATACATTCTGTCCCAGTGACTACCCTGTTTGATGTACAAACACTCACTGCATGACCAAACCTCTGATTTTCTTTTCACATCCACAGGAACCTATGACAGAAATGATAGTTTGTGGTCTGAGTTCAGTTGAGCTATCTTAACTATTCTGGAGGTTCTTAAACTGGGGCTCTGGATGTTGTGACCTGGATAGCTGTTAAGATGGTTGCAGGTAAAGAAGCAGGAAGGGCCTTTGTATGATTTCCACAGAGATGTTTATTTCAGCCATGTACATGGATAGTCCAGGGTCAGAGGCAAAGGCAAATGTCGTGGTGAGGGTCCAGGTTCAAGTACATGGGAAGTTTGAGGCAGGGGGAGGATCAGACACCAATTACCAGGGGACATGGGGGTGGCACAAAGGTGGGGTTAGGGCATGGGAGCCAACAGGAAAACAGGGCGGGAGTGACCAAAAAGACTGAGGGACAGGGAAGAGGGCATGGAGCCAGGGAACAGAACAGGGGTACATTGGCATGACAGAATAGGGTTTGCTATGAGAGAAGCCTCTTGTGTCTCCCTAACTAGGGAATGCCTTTTAGGGTCTCCACATCTGGAGATCTTTAGGTTTGGTAAAATAGAAGCCACTGCTGTATCTTTACTAGCTAACTTTGGTTAAAAATCCTTATGTGTACTCCAATCCACCTTTGTTACCTGATATCATGGGTTTTGCTTGGATATAGGGGAAGATATTTTTCTTCATTTTCTTACACTTTCTAGATCCCATTGCAAAGACCAGTCTTCTCTATCTCTCTTTGAGTAGAAGTCTAACCTCCACACATAACTAGTGGAAAACTGTATGTGAATCTGCTGAATCTGTGCATTTGATACTGCTAGAGAGCAAACTACTAGTCTGTTTTCAGGTGCTTAGGTATGATGCAAATCAGTTGCCAGTTTCTTGGGCTGTTGGAAACCACTTGTTATGTCTCACTAAACTCTTGTGTTCATGGGTTTGCACATACTATAACTACAAAGGGTGTTCCTAAAGTTACACTCTGGTATTTTATAAATCAGTATGTAAGGTGTCAAATGTGTTTCATACACTCAAAGATGAATAATTATACAGACAAGGAATAAGGAAAAATTAATACATGAAAATATTAATACTCAAACTACCAAACTCAAAACTTTAACAAAGGCTGTAATTAAATATAAATGAAAGTATCATGTATGCAGCCACAACTATTAACTATGCTGTTATTCACATAATTTCTAGATTCTAGGGTAAGGTAAAATAAAAAATCCCTGATTTTTCTTGCTCTGGAGAATCAAGTCCCAGTGGTAACAGTCATATTACTTGGGAGGATGAATGCCTATATTTCTAAATATGTCTTAATCACTAAATTATCTCAGTTCCTTCTCATCTGTTAATTTTATATATATTGAACTCTAACATTCATTAACCTCTCTTGTGGTACAAACTCTGCAAAAGTTTATGTATTAGTATTATGTATTAAAATTTTATGTATTATCCCTTAGAGCTACCATTCATGTTGTCTTCAGGGCAACTAAGGGTAATATGCCTACCACTGGCAAAGCTGGGTCATTCCTGAAAAACAAGATGTCAAATCCTTTGTGTCCACTTACGGGCAAAGCTAATTGCTCCTCAAACCTCCACAACTGGAACTTGAGGCAGTCTTGGGCTGCCACTTGGAAGTGCACTGCCTGGTTTGGAGTCACGTGGTCTGCCACCCTGAGAAGCTGGTGTTTCACAGTAACTCCTTACAGAAAATTGTTCATTTATTTATTTTATGCTTTTTCTTTGTTTACCAAAAAGTTCTACTGCATAGAATTATCCCACCAGCAACCATCAGACAGAGATCTGCACTTAAGGCAGCACAAATCACATTCTTCAGTTTTGCACTCTCTAAACTAAAACAGCTATCTTTGATTTCAAGAAGCTAAATTTTCCACCATTTCACATTCTTTCTGTTTTACAGAAAAATACAAGAAATCAGAAAACTGTTCCACTACTATCAGATCCATGGTCCCTTTATGACTGGTGCAGAAAAAGCCAATACACACATACAGAGCTTTCAGGTTACAGTGGTTGCCACTCTGCCAGGCTAAGAACAGTTCCGCAGAAGAGTTGGGAAGGTCAGATGTTCTCTCGTTATAAACAGTCCTAGAGAATCCAGGCAGAGAGGCAGGAGGAGCACTAACACACATGCAGGAAATCTAACGTGCAGAGGGCATAGGTTGAATACACTGTAGCATCAGTACACACGAGGACTATAGAGCCACCGAAGAGACCACAAAAGTTTGTAAATGAAGGTGATCAAGATCTTAGAGGTGTTTACAAGCAGGCAGTCATCAGAGCTGCATAGGCACTGGCTTTTGAGCATGTGTTAGGGCACACAGAAACTGTGACTAGCAGGGAAAATATCTCTACTTTTGTCTCAAGGGTTACAAGTCTCAGAAGGGTGTACAACTGCTTTCCATTATTTTGTAAAAGAATGTTAGTAATTCGGAACTGGGTCACTCTGGACATTAACAGATCATGACAAAAAGCAGACCTGAAATCAAGTGGTGTGCACAAAATGGAGTGAAATAGTTTTTAAATTACTCGGAAAAACTATGCAGTTATTCATCATGAATCCATTTTTTTGCAGTTTATCCATTGCATATTTTCATTATACTTTTCATGTACACTATAAAAAGCTTGAATAGTTTTGATTCAGGGAAAAACCTTATGAATTCTTAACCCCTTCTCTCTGCATGCCTTTTGTAAGGGTCATGAATACTGTTGGTCTACATAAGCTAAGTATGTAATCATTAAATTAAATTTAAAAATTTATTTTATTTTGAAATAACAAATCCCTTTATATTAGTTGTTTTGTTATATCCAGAGCATATATATAATTCATTCTAAAAGAGCAGTTAAAGAGCAGGCTGTATCAGCCTTTTAACATTTGGTATATGAGCATTACCTCATTCTAGTGTTTCGTTTTCAAGACTTTTTTTTGGGGGGGGGTGTGGTTTGTAATATAAAAAGGTGGCTGTTCATGAAGAAAGTGGTCTGGATAAAAAAGTTAGCAGTTTGTGAAGAAAACACCCAAAACAGCCTAGTCTTTGAGTCTTTAACTTCCACATGGTGGTTGGGTTAAATATCTCATCTATTTTAGTTCTTTCCAATTTTGTATACCAATTAAAGTTTCAAAAGTGGTTTTCCTACTCCATGTATGAAAATTAAGATTATAGCATCCCCCACTCCCAAGGAAGCCAATGCAGAGCTTGTACTAGTTCCAAAGTTAGGGTTTTCCAGTAAAAAATGTAGGAAGTGATTTATGCTTGCCATCTAAGTGCATTATTTAAAATCTGAGTACAAAATCTCTGTTGCCACCTTGTTGATCTAACCCAAGATGTTAGGACATGGCACAATTTCAGCATTGAAAACTGCTGCAACTCTGTGGAAACGTTGCCTCATTCCCACTACTGCAGAATGAACATCCTTGGGAAGACTTAACTGTGAGGAAGAACGTCTATTCTAGTGCCTCTAAGAGCTTGTTTTCCCTGCTTTTTTTGTTCATATTATTTTCATGAAATAAAAATAACTTTTCCTTTGGGGCTTTTCAAATCATACTTTGGTTAGCAGTACAAGAATGCTCAAGTAAAGCTACAAGAAAGTCACTGAAACTAGATTTTCGTAAGATATGGTAGACACACATTACAGCCTGGGCATAGTATGCCCAGGCAAGGTTTCAAAAATAAATTGGATGCACAGCCAATTTATAGTTCTGTAACAACATGCATATGTGAAATGTGTGCAGTTTAGAGACATCAATATTTGATTTGTGGACATTCTCAAGCCTTTATCTTCACAAAGAAATTCCTACCATTCATGATGCCTGTAAGAATTAATGCATGAAAATAACCCCACTGTACTCTGGACCAATTGTGCTTTCTGTGTGTGTAAATAAATTTTGCCTTTACCTTCTGTGAACTTTTTGGGGCCTGCTGCATTCCAAATGTGCATCTTTAAAATGATAACTTTGTTCTGCACCAGTGTGATGTCAGACCTGCACTGACAGTGTATGAGCATGAATACCGCTCTTAGGCTTTCGAGACACTCTTTTGGTCACCATAACCTCCACTAAAATCTTCCTCTTTTAGCCTCTGCTATCTCACAATTTGCAAGTAAGACAGAGTGAAGGCAGATCACTAATAAGGTGCCAAGACTAATTTTCTCACATGTTAAAAAGATAAGGTAGACTCTCCCTAGGGTAAAGAAAACAGAGGAAATGGTGATGCTTCCTACCAACCTTTCATTCCCCAGCCCCCTCCCTGTTTCCCTCTCAGCATGCCTGTATCTCAGTTGCCAGTGCCATGTCAACCCCAGACTGATAAAAGAGAGTGAGGGAGAAAAATTGACCCTTGGAGATGGAGCAGAGATAGGGCTGGGCTGAGTAAAGGATGGGAGAGGACGTTAAGGCTGTTGAGGGGCAGCAGTTGGGTGGCCACAGAGTGTCCCCAGGCAAGCAGCTACTCCAGGATAGGTACAAGTGAGCTGGGGGGGGCCTGTGTGTTCCTGAGTGGACTCTCACCTCAGGGCAGAGTGGTACCCAAGCCACTGTGCTGTGATGTGCTTACTGTGGAGGGTGTATATCAAAACACAGGGTATACGAGTGTCTGGGAGCTCTTTCTGGTTACAACATCTGGTGTGGAGTGCTGTTGGCCCTAAGCTGGCCTATGTGTCTATGCATTTGTTCACTTACACATTTTTCTCTATGTGTGTGTGGGGGGGGCGGGGGGGGGAAGATGAGCCACCAGAATGCCACCTAGGAACTCACAAGGATCCAGTGTCACACACAAGAGGTTATTATGCTCAGGTGTTATGTGTCTGCATAAACGTACTTATACACAGCAGCATGTCAAAATCTCACAAGTGCTTGGGTATCTTCATGTATATGTGTGATGATGGTTTGTGCTAAGATGTTGAATGGTTATCTGCAAAGACTGTGAGTATTTAAAAATCAGTTTGTGTATTCACTGTGTGAATATCACTTACTGTATCTGAGTGTGCACCCAGGTCTATTTTTATGTCTGACCAATTCAAGGAAGCAGTTTTGGTTGGAAAGAGTGTAGTAAGAGATGCAGAACTTGCATATCCATGATGCAGTGTGGATCAAAAAATGCTTTTTGTCAAGGTTAAAGAAGCACGTTGCCCATATCATAGACAAAGGAGAAAACATGCTTTTCTGTTCAGGTTTAATCAGTATAATACTGCCTGCATTACTGAGAGAATGTTATGTGAAAATTTTATTTAAAAGTATAGATGTCACCTGTAGCCTTCACTTGTCTGTCACATACAGCTACTATGCCAGACTAATGTGCACATTTGTATATTTTTATACAGCAGCACATGTCTGTTCTGCAGTGCTTTGTTTGCCATCTGGTTATGTATGACTGCATATTTTTAGTTTGAGAGCATGTAGAACAATTGGGATGTATAGACCATTTTCATGTATTGGTTTATGTTTTGCAGAACTGATCTTGCAAAGAATTGATTGTCATTGCTCAGTGACAGAAGGTTAAAATGAAAGGTTATTTTGATGAAGATTTCCAACTAATATGACATATTTTTACCTGCCAGTTGCCTCTAGTGTCAGTAGCCAGCATCATCTCCTTGGAGTCTTTAAAGGACAGAAATTAATGCTATGCTTTGTACCACCACTTGCTTTAAAGGATTTGAAGAAAACCTGCATTTAAAATTTTAATCCTTAACACTTTTACATGAAATGTGAAAAAAACATGAGGGCAAGAGCTCTCATATTGTCTTCTATGCCTCAATCTGTGATCTGAAGGGAACAGTTTTGGTGAGTGTATCAGGATAGTTCAAACCCTGGACATATTTGCTGGTTGGTTTCTCAAATGACAGTGTCAGAGGAGGTCATAATCATCATGGCACTAACATTTTCCCTGAGGCAAAGACCACCATCATAACCAAGAACTCTAGAAACTCAAGTTGAAGTCAAACTCCATCCACATATGTATCTCAGTTGAGATCACTGTTCTGCCCAGTTCACAGTTAGTTGTCTACCATAAACATATGAAGGACATTATTTATTAATGACAGAATGATGAATGCATAGGGGTTCATTTTGGGAGTTTAGTTATGGAGCGAATGTATGTCATTGCTTTTTATGTGTCACAACAGATAGGAAGACTGATTTGATGTTATTACATTTGAAGATTTTTAATCAATATTTTTCTGAAATGGTCCATTGTTACAGCAGCTGTCATCCCATTAAAGTGCCTGTGGCTATTCTGAGAAGACTGATTATAAGCTTGAAAGATTGTTGAGGTCAAAAGTTTTGCACATCCTAACAGATTAAGATACTAATTTTTCTTCTGTTTCTTGTGCCATGTGGATTTTGCAAACAAGTTGTATATTTCTGCACAGAATTCCAAAGTGGAATATTAATTACCATCATTGCAAGGGCTTATGTTGAGTCAAATGCTAAGGGAATCAGAAGGCAGTGATACTTTGAGAACCATAAAAATCAGTTCTGTATGCCATATGGTCTTTTAAAAAACTTTAAAAGTGCTTTCAATTTTAATATTGTTTCTATAATCACAGGGAAATGGCAGGCAAGAAGAAAGAAATCCAGCTGCAGGTACAAATCCTAATTACTTAAACAATTTTAGAGGGAAATAGATGCTTTTTCTACCTTTTTAAAATGTTAAAATGTTAATTAATTTTGTTTCAGACCATAATAAGCAATCAAAACCAGTGGGATGAAATGCTGCTGACAAAGGGTATAGTAGGTATTAACAGCTACTATTTTCTTTTTATTCTTTCATGGACATATGTGCAGGTTTTAATATTTATTTATTATCTTTGACAGATATTCTAGAAGACCAGCACCATATCTTTTAAAGAAAGGCCATAGTAATATATATTTATAAAGGTATATTATGGAGTCATTGAATCATAGAATTCTTTCAGTTGGAAAAGACTTTTAAGATCATATATTGCAATTTTGAATATGCAGCATCTTATATGATAAATACTCACTCAAATAATATTTATCTAAATTTTATTTTTATATACTGCTATACACCAATGTTTATAAAATACTTTTCCAATATGGTATTCTTCATGGTAGGGAGTTGGATGCTTCTGTGTGCAAAATCCTGCACAGACTAAATAATTACTGCAGCATTCTAGAGAGTTCATGTGTTATGGCATGCATTATTCCCAGTTTTCAGTTCACTTAGTCCAATAACTATGTCTCCTATCTCTTGTAGGAACTGTTTTTTGGTAAAAGGAGCAAATCTGTAACAGGATCATATCTACGGAGGGATAGTAATAGGCAAAGGTTCAGGGAAGTGAAAATGCTGTATAATAAAGGTCTAGATAAGAATGAAAACTACAGTGGGAAACGAAGAAGAGAAAATAAAAGGAAAAGGAATATGAGAGAAAAGTTGCTATTGGGATTTATAATCTCAAATAGTATTCTGAAGTAGGTTTCCAACGTCAAAAGTAATTGAAATTAAAGAGTATGTATTCACTAATCTATCCACTGAATCCATTGATGTATTCATAATACATTCATTGACTAGAAGAGGACTGAAAGAGCCATGTGAATGTCTTCCGAGTGCTGCTTCAACCCAAACATAAATGTCTCATTTCATAAGTTCCTCAAGTCTTCTGTTTGTAATTCTAAACTATTGCATTTTAGTAATAGATGTGTATCAAGCTTGGTGTGGTCCTTGCAAAGCTGTGCTGAATTTATTCAGAAAACTAAGGAATGACTTCAGTGAAGACAATGTCCTACATTTTGCTGTGGTAAGGACACAAATCCTGTGTGTGACTATATTTACATTTTGATTTAAATATCTCTTCTGATTTCCACATCCAGAGCTTTCATTTTACTGTCCTTACACTGAGTTGCCATAATTTTGGCCTGGTTCCTTTCCCTGCATATATCCTCATAAGACTTTGTTTAGAGGTAGACTAGAAATGGCAATAAATAGATAAGAAGCTATAATAAAAAAAGAGCTGATATCCCAAAACTTTTGTTTTCCTTTATGAGATTGCAGAAATATTAAAAAACCAAACTATAAGACTTTTAGTTTCAGGTCTCTGCATTATGGACCATTGCATTTAAAATTCTTACATCCGTGAAAAACTGTTGCATCATTTTTTGCAAATGTTACCTGGTATTTCATTTTTAAGAAAACAAAAAGGGGGAAAAATTTAAAAAATCACAAAACTGTAGTAGTAAAAATATTTGTTTACACTAGCAGTATATATACACGTGAGTGTATTATATCTCATATTTAAAGTAGATAAACATGTTTCACAGACTCAGTTTATCCAAGATATTGACCAAGTTCATCCTTTTTTATTTTAGTAAAAACTTAAAATTCCACAATGAAAGAACTTTCCAGAAAACACATGAATTTTTTTATACATGAAAAAGGCAGGGAGTTATGTTCTATCTTTCATGCTTTCATATAGTTGACCACTTTTCACCAAAAAAAAATTAATGCACTGGGCAATCTCTTCCATCAAGACTACATGGGCTACTTCTTCATTTATAGATGCTACTATACCCTCCATTAGAAAATAGTATCAAGATGAGATAATTTTCCATTATTAATTGCTGCAATACAAAGGGAGGACAATCCCATGTACCCAACACCAAAGTATATAAGAGTGGAATTTTTCCTGTGAGTAGAAAGGTTTTCTTTATATATGCATATGCATACACGCTTATGTAAGCAAATAATTTTTTTTGTCTGACTTCAGGCAGAAGCTGACAGCATCGAAACTCTGAAACCATTTAGGAGGAGTTGTGAACCTGTGTTTCTTTTTAGTGTTGTAAGTATATCCCATGAGTTTCTCTTAATGTGCTGCCTACTTCTGCCTTAACTTTTCAATAGATTTTAAAAAATATGTGAAGCTGTATAAATCCTATCTTTACATTTTACATTATGTAGGATGGTACTATCTGATGTTGTTTACTTGAGCTGTTTCCCATGCTTGTGTGTTGCACATACAGCCACGGAAGAATTGTGGTAGTCACTGTTCTGGTAGTTAGTGAGAAATCCAGATATATTTTCCAGGTTTGCCTTACATAAAGTGCCTACATGTGGTTACACTGAAATGATTATTTTATGCACAATTTTCATCACAGAAAGAGAGTTTACACTTCCTGGCATTATAAGGTTTTTAAGATAACAAGTAAGTGTTTTCATACTTGAGTACCCATAGCAATTAACCATATATTTATTAACTCTCACTGATTGACACAGAAAGCTGGTTCTCCTAGGATACAGCTGCAGCACACTACTCACTTAAGAAGAGGTGGGGATTGTTTTAACTTGAGGGTGGCAAGATTTTAATTTTCATAAGCAGGGACCAAGAATAATGATACTTTCAGGACACTTTCAGGTTTGAATCTGAATGTTGTCTAGAAATGTTAGCAGTATTTTTGGTCATCATTAGCTTCACTACTGTGCATCTGAATGTGGTAGAGAATGCACTGAAAAGTCACACATGCACACGAAAAAAGACAGAAAACTCCATGTTACAG
This sequence comes from Muscicapa striata striata, assembly GCA_030060385.1. NCBI lineage: Eukaryota > Metazoa > Chordata > Aves > Passeriformes > Muscicapidae > Muscicapa > Muscicapa striata. The sequence continues at coordinate 73,294 of JAREIS010000573.1, forward strand.
AAATTAAGAACAAGTAAAATTCATATTGCATTTGCTTCCAAATGTATTATGAGTATTGAGCCTAGAAATAAACAGGGAAAATTTGGTAAAGAAGGAAGCAAGGAATTAAATGAACAAAAATTTTATTCTGAAATAATAGAGGCAGTAGTAGCTTTGGTATTCCCTTCATAGGGCATAGGAAATGATCCTGTTGCTGGAAAAAATAGCCAAGATACTCCATGTTTCAAAAATTCAAGTAAATGTGTAAATTAAGTGGTGAAAACTCACTGAGAGTGCTATTTTCTCTTCTACAGCATGGTAAAATTCTTGCGCTGGTGAAAGGTGTAAATGCCCCTCTCATAACTAAGACGGTAATAGAGTTAGTGCAAGAAGAGAGGGAAATTGCAGCTGGAGTGAAGGAACGTGCTGAGGTAACACAAACCAGATACTTATGCATAAATGTGTATTTTTATTACACTTACACTGTTTCTCTAAATGTCTATGATAGTGTTTAGATAATGTTTAATTTTTCCTATTTTTGTCCTAACAATAAACAATAACATAGATGATGCACTAGTTTGTTTTTTTTTAATCAAGTAAAATTATCTGGGTTCTAAGACACTTTTAAGGATCATCTAGTCCAACCCCTCCTGCCACAGGCAGTCTCACCTTTCACTAGATCAGTTTGCTCAAAAGCGTGGGGATTGCTCTGTACTTAATGAATCCAGTTTGCTGCTAAAAACAAAGGCCATTCAACAAATCTATTACATCACTTTTGACTCCTGACTTCCAGGTAGCATGAGGACCTCAATAACCTGCACTGTGAAAGATCCCACAGCTGGAATTCACAGTAGTAGTGAATCCTGGAAAGTTAATCTTCCCTAGATGCTTGTTCTCCTCAGAACCCCCAAATTTCTACTATGGTACCTTATAAAAACTTAACAAATTTACAGTTTAGTCTAGCAATGTAAGAAATGGAGAGACAGACAAAATGCTACTAGCTCATAAATGTTTTAGTAATATTTTTTCTTTCAAGGTTAAGTATTTTTAATATATATGCATCATATGAAACAAAGATGTGGGAAATAATCATTGCTTATTTTGTTAAAATGGAGATGAAATAACTCAGAGTAAAAAGAGCTTTTTAACAAACTGAAATTCAGTTAAGGAAAGTCAGACCAACCAAAGATCCTTCTTAGAACTGCTTGCTTTACAGGGTAGGAAATCCTTTCTTACATTAAGATAAATATGACAGATTAAGATAGATGTGACAGCTATGTTTGGTGACTTTACTTTTGCACTGGTGATGTACTTTTACTGCATTTGCAATTACCTTAGGTAGAGGAACTTGTTTTTCAAGAAGGTTCATCAGAAGGGTCTGCTGAAGAGGCTGTTGATGAGGGTAAATATATTTGATTTATTTTAGAAATGTTAACAGAAAGAAAGAGAACAAATGTACTTTCATTAATAACTGTCTATGTCCAGCACTAATACACCTTCCTTTGGTTGCGTTAATGAAATGCTATGATTGAGCTTTCTTCTGTAAGGAATTAATGTATTGGACTGTCATCAATATTTTCACTCCCACTCTGGGAGCCTTCAGACTTTACACAGACATTATATGTGCCAGGGAGTTTCATGTGTAAAGTTAAGGCCTGAAAGTCACTTCTCCACAGTCCCTGTGTGAGCTGTGTATTTCTGTTGAGGTGGAATACTAAAATGAAGCCAACCTGAGAGGATTGGAACAGTTAATCTGTGAAGCAATGGCATGCTTTCTATTTCAGATTAGTCTTTCACCAGATTAGATTTAATCATAGATTTAAAGAAGAACAGTAGCAGGATAAGCTTCCAAAAAGATTGAAAAATAAGCACCATCCTGTTTGAAAGTCCTGTCTGTGATTTATCACGGGCTTTTCATTAGCTGAGACCTACATATTTTCTATTTTTATTGTTATCTGTGGCTACTGACTGTTCCTACTGCTTCATCTGTGCAGAGAATGCCATTCTACAACCCTGAGAAGAAACAAACTCCTCCATCCTCTCACTCTTCTTGATCTTGCACTTTTTCCCTGTGAGAGGCATTAGATCACAGTCATGACATTCCTTTTCCTTCCTCTTCATGTTTAGTTGGTTTTTTAAAAATTGTATCTTTCAACTGGCATATTCCTGACCTCAGCTTTAGCCTATATGTTTTCTTGTAAACCCTGTGAGACCTAGAAGTAAGGTACTATCATTTAGCAACTTCTACAGACTTCACACTAATCCCCAGAACCTAAACATGATAGAAAATCAGAAAACAGGGCTTTAGCTCAGTTTCAGCTTCAGGTTAGAGGATCTCTCAGACACTGTAATATATTAATATAATATATGTAATATATTAACATTTGCCAGTATTATTTTCTTTAACACATGCAGTTCCTTAAGTGTTTCTGGTATTGGTAACAATACTGATGTTTCCATTATCATTATCTGAAATTCTTTTATGGGTTTTTTTTACTCTGATTGAGTTACAGTCAAATGCTTAAATGTGAACTTCAGGTCCTGTAAAGATGATCCCCTTAATTTTGTTGAATGTATTACTTAGAACATTATTTTTTCCTTTTTTCAGAAGAAGTGCTCACTTATTCTGTTGGAATTATAAAACCTGATGATGTTTTATCAGGACGTGTAGAAGAAATTAAAAAAAAGGTAGAGAGAATTTTAAAATATTCATCCATTCTATTGATTTAAGAGGCATTATAGCAAAATGTAAGGTTAAGTAAATCCTAATTTATGCCCAGACTTTGGAACAGAATCTGATAAAAACTTCTCTGCTAAGGGTGATAAAAGCCAAATAGTTTTTACCTGAAATAATATGACATTCAAATTTATACTATTGTTTTAAAATTCTATGCTGGGAGAGGTTAGACATTGATTCATATTGCTTCTGTTAAAAAAAAAACAAAACAAAACAAAACAAAACAAAAAACAAAAAAAACCCACCTGCTTATAAGAATATATATCAGGATCAAAATAGAAGAATTTTTAAGGATGTTATGACAGGGACAGTGAACTTTGCAGGAAAGGGAGTCAGAGGGCTATATATTGTTTCTGCATTACCCTACCTTAGCTGGAAAGAAAGGAAGCTCAGAAAGGCAAAAAAAATAAGGCAGCGCTTGAAAGCAATTTAGCTGGAGCAGCTGCTACTTGGCTCTTGAAGTGTGTTTTCCGACACTGGTTCCACAGTCAGCCTTGTCAGGGCAGACTGAAAACACTCAGCACCACCACAGGGGCTTTTAAAGGGCTAAGTTCTGGTACACAGGTTAATATTGGTGTATCATCAGTACTGGGGCTGAATACTGCCTTTGCTGTTAAAATATCAGTATATGGTACAAACCTCACACCAATGGACTGTGAACTTTGATGCAAGTCATGTGTGCATCACTCACAAATGCTTGCATTTAGTGCAGTAACCTAGTTTGAAATAGAAAATCATAAAGTAGATTTAGTTTTTCTTTATTTGCTCTTTCTAAAGCCAAGTTGTTTAGCCTAATACAACTGTTAACAAGCATACATTTATGTGACTGCTATGGTTACAATATAATTTATAATATCTTGCGACATGAGTTGCATCTTAACCACTCACAGTGATCCAAAGGTGTTCATTCAATGCAAAATAAAATAGATGATTAACTATTGAATGAATGTACATTGGACTGCACTATATTTTTTCTCAAACTTTAACTTAGAGGTATTGTAATCTTGAATTTAGTGAACTGCTTTGAAAGGCTGGAAGTTCAGTTTAGGCAAAGATAGCAGTTATAATTTGAATATTTCAGAGAATTTAAAATTTAATGTAGCTTCCAAAACCAATCAATCTTTATATTTACAACAACATATGATTTTGTATATATCCATTTTCAAATGCCTGTGAGTAATAACCAAATAATTGCAGATTAAAGATGCAGGATTTGACATTAAAGCAGCAGAGGAGAGAATGCTTACTGAAGAGCAAATCAGAGTATTTTATGCCCGGAATAAAGAAGAGGTAAAAATAAACTAAAAACCTGAATGAAAGGAACAGGTAAAACATATAATTGTTATCAGATATGCTTGCAAATCTCCGCATGGTAAATTTTAAGTATATTGAAGAACTGAATCAATGTAGATTAATACATATAAAAAGAGATAGTCTCTCTCCCTTTTCTTTCTCTAACTCATATAAATATCACTATGTAGCAATTTAATATTCCAACCAAATTAAACTGACCCCGAATTAAATACTAAAAGAATTTATTCTTCCTTCTGTTATCTAAATGTGCATGATCCTTAGACAAGGAGCTAATTTATAACACTATTTTTCAAAATAAAATTATACTGATTTTAAAACATGTTATGACAGGACCCGTGACCTTTGTAGGAAAGAAAACTAGGGTGCTGTATAGATTGTTTCTGCAATTCCTCAGCCTATATGACGGTATCTATTTGACATATATTTTTCCATTTTTCCAGCCAGAAAATAAGTGATGCTACATATTTGTCTTGGTTTGAAGGACAGGTGTCTGCCAATAAAGGCAGAAGCTTCTCTTTGAAATGAAGAATGTAAACCCCCTTCCTCCAAATTATTATTATAATTTTGAAATTAAGGGGCTCTTAGGCAAAGATATGGGAAATAGGAGTAACAGTTCTTTATTAGAAAAATTAAAATAGAAATGCAGTATTACAAAGAACAATCCCAACCCTGACAGAGTCAGAATACAACCTGACACCCTGTCAGTCAGGGTGTTGGTAGCAGTCTAATTTAATGGTGGCTACAGTCCTCCTGGAGTGATAGATGTGGTTTAGCTGAAGCAGTGGTCCTGCAGAAGAGTGCAGTTTTCCTCTGAAGGTCCAGGGATGATGTGGTAAAGGTCTGTTTTTCCTCTGGAATCCAGTGGAAAGATGGTATCTTGCTGTCCAAAATTTCAGCTTTTTATCTAGGTAGGAAAGGCTTGGCTCCTCCCCTGACTGGACCATCTCTCAAAGGGATGATGTAATTTTATCAGTCATACAGCGGGACTTAATGGCTCATCATCCTGGAGGGAGGATGGGTTGTGGAAAAGATAAAGATGATTACCCCACCTAGTCTTAAAGATGGCCCATTAGCAGATAATATGTGCCATGGAGATAAGGAATCACTACCCCTCCCGGCTTCAACAGATGGTGATATAATACACATTTCTGGCCACATCAACCCAATTTTTTTTTTTTTTTTTTTTTTTTTTTTAATTTCTTTCCAGATTTTATCATGGGGTAGTTCTGGGAATAAACATGTGCACAGGAAGAGAGGGAAAGCATCTCAGCCAAAATGTATTTTGTTGCATCTTGTCCTATTTTAGAGGACAAAAATAGCTAAAGGCAGATATAAAGTTCAAGAAAATAATTAAATTATGCTGTCCACCATTAAATGGTAGTGGTCTAGCAACCTAGCACCTGGATATGGCCATATTATTCAGCAGTGTGATAGCTAAAATTGACTCTTCACAAGGATCTGAGACAAAAAATGAAGTTGCTTAGCAAATACTTATACCTTCTGCTATATGTGTAAGATAGACAGAGGCTGGAATTATATGCAGACAAACAGTTTGATATTATTAGAGGGAGCAATGAAAAGGTTCACCAAATCTGAAGGAGAAGGTGGGAAGGTGTTCCTGTGGCATTCCAGACAAATAAGAGAGATGAGATAGTTCCTACTAAAGTCAGGGAGAAAAAAGAAGAATGATTATAATACTACATGGCTGCACTATTGGTTTAGAAAGGGAGATCTTGTAAGGAACCATGAAGGTCTTGGTTTTAGGAAAGATGGGACTGTAAGTTAGAGAGAGGCAGTTTTGAAACAGAGGTAAAAGTAACTCATCTTCATGGGAATAGTAGCCAATTTCAGACTAGTTAAATGTAGAGGTAGACACAGGAAGAACAAAATAAACCAAAACACACAATGTTTGATACATAACAGAATCATAGAATAACAGAATAGCTTGGGTTGGAAGGGACCTTAAAGACCATTTGGTTCCAAGGGCGGGGACACCTTTCACTGGAACAAATTGCTCAGAGCCCCCGTGCAGCCTGGCCTTGAACAGGGCTCCAGTGATGAGACATCTGCCACTTCACTGGGAAATCTATTCCTATTCCTTACCACCTTCACAGTAAAGAATTTCTAAATCTACTCTCTTTCGATGTAAAGCCATCCTACCTTGTCCTATCACTATATGCTCTTGTAAATAGTCCCTCTCCATCTTCCTTGTAGGCTCCCTTCAAGTATACTGGAAGGCTGCAATTAGGTGACCCCAGAACCTTCTCCAGGCCGAACAATCCAAATTGTTTTAGCTTTTCCTCATGAGAGAGGTGCTCCATCCCTCTAATTGCCTTGGTGGCCTTCTCTGGTCTTGCTCCAACAGGTCCATGTCCTTCCTGTGCTGAGACACCAGAGCTCTATGCAGCATTCCAAGTGGGGTGTCACCAGAGCAGAGCAGAGGGGCAAAATCCCTTGCCTGGCCCTGCTGGCCACACTGCTTTGGATGCAGCCCAGGACTGGTTTGGCTTTCTGAGAAGCAAGTGCACATTGCTGGGTCATGTCCAGCCACTCATCCACCAGCACTCCCAAGTCCTTTTCCCCCGGGCTGTTCTCAATCTGTTCATCCCCCAGCCTGTGCCGATACCAGGGGTCATCCTGACCCAGTGCAGCACCTTGCATTTGATCTTGTTAATGCTCAATGCTCATGGGCCTCCTCCTTGTGCAGGTTCCTCTGGATGGCATACTGTCCTTTGGGTGTGTCAGCTTAGTGTCTTCTGCAAACTTGCTGAGGGTGCATTCAATCCCTTCACTTATGTCATTAATGAAGATACTAAACACCGCTGGTCCCCAGCATGAACCCTGGGGGACACCACTTGTTATTGATGTCCACTGTTACTCTGAGCCTCTGACCACTACCCTCTGGATGCAACTGTCCAACCAATTCCTTATGTAACAGCAACCAAAACCATTTCTCTCCACTTCAAGAGAGAAGGATGTTGTGGGGTACCATGTCAAGGGCTTTACAAAAGTCCAGACAAACGACATCTGTAGCCCCTACCTTGTCCACGATGAAATCACTGCATTGTAGAAGGCCAATGGGCTGGTCAGGCAGGACTTGCCCTTGGTGAAACCGTGCTGGCAGTCACAAACCACTCCTTGTCCTCCATTAGCCTTAGCGCAGCTTCTAACAGGATCTGTTCCATGATCTTCCCTGTCGCAGAGGTGAGGCTGATAGGCAGTGGTGCCTGAGGACCTCCTTTCTACCCTTTTAAAAGATACATACAATGTTTCCCTTTTTTTTAGTCGTCTGGGTCTTCACCATGACTTTTCAAATCTCATGGAGAGTGGAAAACAACACTATGACACCACAGCAGATCCCTGCCAACATTAGAATAGAAGAATAATAAAACTGCTAGGAACTATATGGTTCCAGAAAGACCTACGCATATTGAGAGGCCAATTATTTGGCATTCCTAAAGTTTAATTTTAACCTGAAAAATAATGTCATTAAAACATATTGATTCCTTTGTGCTCAGGGAACAACTTTATTCCTGATTTGATACTCTACAATCTTGCTGAATTCCTGGAGTCTTCGTTTTACAAGGAAATGGAGACCCAAGGTGATAGACCTTCAGATTAAACCGGAAGCAAAAATTGTTTCTTTTTAATGGCAAAGCTCCAGGACAGTCAAAATTAACAGCTACACATAGCTCTTCTAACATAAGCAAGAGTACTTTTGAAGCCACCACAGTATAAAGACACCCTTTATGCATCATACTGAAAATTTTCTGTACTTCATTCTGTTTCTTCCAAGTTTGTTCATTTTGGGAAATGGGTTAATATACATAGATATGAAGATAATTGAAGTAGAAAAGCAATGAATTGAAAGCATATATGTGAATACTTCATCCACATATTACTAAAGGAAAAAACTATCATATGCAATGACGTGATGCTCACTGGTAAGGATTTAATCAAATATTTAAAAGGAGAATAGATACCCCCTAAGAAAAGGTGACATACAAAAAAAATTCAAACTCACACCACAAGCTTCAAACAGTATTTTTCTGATGGAAATGTACTTTTATAGAATTGAAATTTGAAACTGAAGAAGTGAAAAGCAGATAGCAAACCAAAAAAAGGGAAAACCTACAAATGCCTTGCAAGCAGCTCAGCATTTTATGTTTATAGCCAGCTACATGAGTTTTAGTTTCAAAAATTATTCATGGAACTGCCTTGCAGTTTCTTATGTCACACTATGTGTTGTACTACAAGCATAGCAAGTGATCACATTTAATTTCTAGATAATTTTCTTAATTCTTTTAATTTGCATTTTAACCTGAAAGAACATCTAGTACTTGTTTAAAGTAGTTATATGCCTTTCTTTATCTCAATTTACTTTTTTTTTAGACTTGCTATCTCAATTTACTTTTTTTTTAGATTTGATAATGTTGTCACAAATGATTGATCAAAAAACTTCCCAAAAAATCTATCAGAGTTCTGAGGAATGTATGTCAATGCCAGTTCGGAATAGAAAACGTATGAGTTACTTTAAAAGCATAATTGTCTCATTTCTCATGACAAAATCAAAATTCCTGCAATTCATGGGGTCCGGGGGAATTATGTTTTTTAGCCTGACTTTGATGCATTTGTTCAATTCATGATGAGTGGACCATGCCATGTTTTGATAATCACTAAAAAAGAAGCAACTGATGCTATTCCTCAATGGAAAGAACTACAAAAAACAAGTGAGTCTGGTGAGCCTGAGAAGCCAGTCAAGTAAGTACCAGTGGAACTGTGTCTCTGTGATTCAGTCACAGTGTTCAGAGCACACCATAAATCAAGGCATGTTCCTACAGACACATATGTGCCCATGTGTGCAAGTCCAGGGAGCAGGCAGACTTAGTCACCTAGTCCTTCACAGGACCACTACTAGAAATGTAACCCCAGTTCTCATGGGAATTCAGAAATTCCTTGCTTCCTAGTTAAAGATGACAAGCCAAGAACATTGATCTCTTCAATGGATTCTCAGAAAAACGGGAACAATGATACACTTCAAAGCTGACGTAAAAAGTCCTTGAAATTCTAGTTCACTCATCCCAGGGGACTGACTGCACTGCCAATTGAAGGTTGCCCTCTTTACCGTGTTTTCCCCTGTGTTTATTGGGAAGCTGTACATATCGCCCAGGGCATACCAGGGCACAACTGAGGCATCTCTTCATCCCAGGAACACTGCAAAAGCCAGCAGAGAAGGGGAAGGGTACTGGGGTTTGCCCCCACCTTGCTTAAAGATACAAAAAATTTGTAAGGATTAACTGTTCAAAACCATGGTATCTTGAAATGTGTGTTTTTCTTCTATGCCAAAGGTTTGTAGAAAATTTTAAGGATGGTAGTTATATACACAGGCTCAGACAACAGAGTATCAAATCAAGTTCAAATATCGGATTAAGTTTTATATTTACACTAGACATTTATCTAAAGCAACATGAGCTTAAATACTTTGTCCGGGAAATAATTTGTTGAAGTAATTGACATTTTTGTCGATGCCTGCTGCATCCCTTTCTGCATTAATTTAGTTCAGCTGGAGAATACTGCATTTTCTACAAGTGGCCATGAGGGATTTTATTTACACAGCTAAACAAACAGGCAAGAAACAATGAGAAGTGTCTCTGTTATCAACAACTCTGTAGTGTTATCATTTTTATGATCATGCTGTGCATGAATTAAATACAAGACTTGTATTGATCATTCATTATACACTGTACACTTGTCAAAAGTAATTCTGTCTCAGTAACAGAGAAATTATTTTGGATAAGCTAGAGGGGAATTGTTAAAGCAGACTGGCTCAGATTTCTCCTTCAGAGCACATAATCAGGCACTTTTTGAGAAGATTAATAATTCTCTTCTCAGAAATGTTACTTTACTCATCAATCTGAATTTAATAAAAACTTAGTTTTGCATTCTATTCTTACGTTTCACTAAATTTTAAGAAAGTCTTCAGTAAGTCAGCTTGTTAACACTAAGCAGTGACAAATACTGTATGACTTCATGTTTCATCAGGTTGCCAGGACTCACAGAAACTGAGAGTCTGGTAAATTTATGTGATGTGCAAGACAGTGTTGAAGATGCCAGCAGACAGCTTGCGTTCTTTTTCCCAAATTTTCATATAAATAAGGTAGAACAACACATTGAAAGGACTTTGGCCATAATTAGACCTAGTCTCTTGAAGGAAAGGCGAGGTAAGTGTTAACAACTGTATTTTCTATCAAGGGTATATAAATATTCTCATATTTTGAATTTTGAATTATAAATTCTAACTCATTTATTAATAAGTTTTTAGGTTATACGGTCTCTCCACCATTAGGCCAGCAGTAATCTTTGTCTGGAATTAAGTTGTGAGGTTAATGTTTTTCATATATTGAGAATGCAAATGTCAATGATATTTTGTTCATTTGGTTAATTTTTCAAGAAATTCTGCAGATGAATATTTCTGAATATTTCTAGAAGACATCTCATAGAAGCTCATATTTTCAAATGTAGTATAGGGGACTAGATTTCTCACCGTAATGAAGCAGCTGATATTCTTGAATAGCAGGCTCAAGATAGATCAGTAGTAAGGGGAAAAATATCGAATCCAAGACACTATGCTGCATGAGGTAATACTGCTCAAGGGCAGCTCTAAACAGTGTTTTTAGAGATTAAATTTAAAAATCTACTCTATTACATGAAGCTTCAGCCAAACAAATTTCCTTCTCAGTCATATAGTTACATTTCTTCCCAGATTTCAGATAGTATTTTTGCTTCTTACTTGAGAATCCCTGTACTTGAGCTAACTTACATGCAGATTTGAAAGACTACAGTTTTGATCTTTCCTTGTGAATTTATTTTCCTTATGGTTGTCCAGCATGTTGCTTAAAGCAGCAGTCCTGCAGTTTATATTTAGGTAATTACACACTAATTTTGACTGCTTACTTACCCATGTGGTCTTGTAAGACTTAGTTAAACAAACATTTAACCTATTCAAATTCCTTAGACCTTCTTTTGCTGGTAGTAACAGGTATCATATTTCTCAGTCAGGAATTCCTACTGAGGTTTTTTAAGCAAGAGAATGCTTAAAGATCATGAGGATCAGAATTCTGAGTGTCCAGGCAACTATTGATGCCTCTTAGCAGTTGCTTTAAATTAGTTTCCTGTTCTTTAGTTAGGAAACAAATTCACCCATAAAATGTAACATTATCATTGAAAAGTCCGTGTCACTTCTCTACAAGTATGCAGATGAATGAATGGATTGCAGTTTAGCATTATTTCAATATATTTAACAGATTCCATCATGCAAAGAATAAAGGATGATGGTTTCCAAATAGCAATGCAGAAAGAAATAATTCTATCTGAGGAACAAGTATGTACATTTTACAAAGAACATGTAGATCAAGACTACTTCCCAGACCTTCTAGAGCAAATGACCAGGTATGTTGAATGAAAAAGGAGAATGTAAATCTATAGAATCTATATAGAATCAGATAAGACTGAAATTTTCACATTAAATAATTATTGAATCATAGATGCGCAGAATGGTTTGGGTTTGAAGGGATCATTATTGCCCATCTAGTTCCAACCTGCTGCCATGAGCAGGGACACCTTCCACCTGAATAGGTTGCTCAGAGCCCCATCCAACCTGATGTTGAACACTTCTTGGATAATACATGGCTGCAAGATACACGTGTCTAGAAGTTTATTAAAAGATGAAACAGATAATGGAATAATTTCCAAGTACAACAAATAAAAGACTCCAGGCTTTTAAAAATGTCCTGGTTTGGAGTACAGGTGTCTGCAAAGAAAGGCAGGAGCCTCAGTTTTAAATTGAGAATGTAAACCTCTTCCATCCAAATTATTATAATTTTGAAATTAAGGGGCTCTCAGGCAAAAATACGGGAAATAGGAGTAACAGTTCTTTACTAGGAAAATTAAAGTAGAAATACAATATTACAAAGAACAAACCCAAAACACTGACAGAGTCAGAATACAACCTGACACCCCATCAGTCAGGGTTTTGGTAGTAGTCTGATTAAATGATGACTGCAGTCCTCATGGAGTGACCGATGTGGTTCAGTTGAAGCAGTGGCCCTGTAGAAGGATGCAGTTTTCCTCCAAAGGTCCAGTAATGATGTGGAAAGGTCCAGCTATCTTCTGTAATCCAGTGGAAAGAAGGCTACTTTGGTGTTCCAAATCTCAGTTTTTTATCTAAGTAGGAAAGGCTTGGCTCCTCTCTTTGGCTGGAGCATCTCCCAAAGGGATGATGTAATTTTATCAGTCATACAATGTATCTTCCTGGAGGAAGGATGGGTTATGGAAAAGATAAAGATGACTGCCCCACCTGGTTTTAACAGATGGCCTATTAGCAGATAATATCTCCCACAGAGATAAGGATCACTGTCCTGCCTGGTTTCAACAGATGGTTATAGAATACATACTTTCGGTCACATCTTGTATTGCAACCTAAGACAAAAAGTTACTACCTACTCCGTATTGGTGTATGTATGGTGTCTTAGTGGCCAAGTCCACTGATTTGAGTGAAAACAGTTTAGGTATGCTCTGAAAAGGCTGAATTTAGGTTGTTTGTAGGAGGGCTCTGAAATCTTCAACCAGGCTATGTGTTGGATACCTTGGGAAAGAGAAATAAATAATGGTTGAATATTCCTTTCATATGGAGTTGGGACACGGTTGTGGCATGATTAGTCTTTCTGTCTTGCCATTGTAACAAAACACAGTAACTTTGCAATTTAAATTCATATTTAAGACCCATAAGGTTTTATCAGCCTGCACCTGTTTAAATAATCATGCCAGTTTTAAGGTCCTCCAACACTAGGGGTCATTTTCCTGGTCTGGGCTATGTATCAATATTTGTTTGGTTTAAGGCAAATTTGGGTGGAAACCTTTGAATGAGGGTCCTCAACCAATTTGGGGAAAATTATTTCCTCAGAGAGAAGTGGAAAAAAACATGCTTATTTAACTGACTAAGCACTTCCCAGCACAAAATTGAACAGTACCAAACAGCAAAACTTCTTGCCGCTCTGAAGGAGATGACAAACTCAGAAGAGTCCCTTTCATGGGTCGCAGCTCGGCTCACTCAGTCTGTTCTCAGTTCCTCTGATGCTGGGAAATGCCGTGGCCCAGGCCAGGCCTGGTGGGCCACATGTGCGAGCTCCAGATGCTCTTCTGGGTTTTCAGTCCAAAGTAGGTTCGAACAATTCCAAAAAAAAAGGAAAAAACACAGTCCAGAGGACTTCTTTTGCCTCAGCTAGCCGAAAAAACTAACTAAAAGCAAAGAGAAGCTCTCTCCTGCCGTCCACTGCATACAACATGGTCTGTGTGAAGAATGTGGGGGAGCAAGTGCAGTCTCTGATTACAAACTCTGCACCTCTTTCTCTTCCCGCTCACTCCTGGAAGCAGTCTTAAAGTTGCAGAATTCAATATTCAACACCAACAGATGATTTGAGGATACAAGCATCATTAAGTCATCCCAAGACAATAATCAAATTACTTTTTAAAAGCTACAAGAGATGAATTTTTTTTTAATGCTACTTTTCCTCTTGTACAGTGGTCCAACTCTTGTATTGGCTCTAACACGAGAAAATGCTATCTCACACTGGAGAGATTTACTGGGTCCAAAGACTCTTGAAGAGGCTAAGGAAAATCCGGAGAGGTAATAATTGCAGAAGTAAACCATCATTCACAGCTTCCAACTTACTTTCATATACCTCATCTCATTCCACATTACAACTAGTGTAACTATAGTGCCATCATCTGGAAACAGATATGCATTTCTGCAGTTTTTTAAGCTTTTCTTGGAAGTAGTAGTGTATTACACATAGAAACCGCAGCATTTTTAGATGTAATGACTGCTAAACAGAATTAAAAGTTGAGTTTTAAAAAGTGCAATGAAGTGAAAGAGAAACCCTTGACTCTGTGAGTCTGAGAAAAAATATTGGCAATATCTATTCTTAATTGGGGGGGGTGAGGGGGAGAATTGTTCTTGAAATAACACCATTATCTTTCTTGAAATACCACTATGATTTTCTTGTAGCCTATTGAAATCTGCATCAGTAGAATATTTTATTTGTGACTAAGTTTCTCCTATACATTTTATAAACAGACACCTTCTACATGCTTATCACCTTGCTCTAAGAAACTGCAATGGTATCATCTTACCTGCTGCTGTCAGAAGTGCCATTTCATTTAGAAATAAGTGGTATATTTTGAAATATAACAATACGAGTGTTGGGAGGGAGGGTGTTTGTATTTCAGATTTCCAGATCAACACTAATTTATATTCCCTGGGTTAAGGCTAATTATGGTTCAGAGCTCAAAATGACTATGCTTTTAAGTAACTTCACTCTTTTAATGACTCTTAGTTTGCGTGCACAGTATGCAATTGAAAATGTACCTATCAATCAGCTGCATGGAAGTTCTACATCCAGCGATGCTCAGAAGGAACTAGAGTTCTTCTTCCCTAAGGAACAAACCTTCGCAGTAATCAAACCTGATGCTGCTAAGATTCATAAAGGTAAGGCATTGAGAAAGTATGGGCTATATCTAGTGATGTAATAATTTCTTCAAAAGATTATTCTGAGTCTTTGATGTACATTTTCTGTGCAGAGCAATGCTTTTACATGGCTTGCATAATTCAGATTGAGATCTCAAATGTGACATTTCTTTTGCTAAAGCTGCCTATAGGTCTTTCTTGACTAGAACAGTGGTCAATTGAAGAGAATTCCAGCTAAGTTAAACTGTTTAAGGGCCAGGCACTTCTGCAGACAACCTGCCCAGCATTTTTATTAGCCAAAGGAGAAAGACACTTGCCAAACTTCTATTACTTTTTTCACACAAGTATGCCTACTGACTCAAAAGGGGTCATTGCTCAGTTAGATGCATTTCCATTCTTGGTTTAACTTCACAGAATTTACAGAATTCACAGAATGTCTTGGTTGGAAGAGACCTTCAAGATCATCAAGCCTAACCCATGCCCTAACACCTCAACTAGACCATGACACTGAGCACCACATCCAGTCTTTTTTTTAAACGCATACAGCTATGGCAACTCCACCACCCTCCTGGGCAGATCATTCCAGTACTTTATCATTCTTTCCATGAAAAAGTTCTTCCTAATATCCAAACTGTATCTCCCCTGGCGCAGCTTGAAACTGTGTCCTCTGGTTCTGTTGGCCGCTGCCTGGTGAAAGAGACCGACCCCCACCTGACTACAACGACCTTTCAGGAGGTTGTAGAGAGTGATAAGGTCACCCCTGAGTCTCCTTTTCTCCAGGCTAAACAACCCCAGCTCCCTCAGCCATTCCTCACAGGGCTTGTGTTCCAAGCCCCTCACCAGGCTTGTTTCCCTTCTCCGGATACGCTCAAGGGTCTCAATGTCCTTCCTAAACTGATGGGCTCAGAACTGGACACAGTAGTCAAGGTACAGCCTCACCAGTGCCAAGTACAGGGGAAGAATGACCTCCCTGCTCCTGCCGGCCACATTGTTCGTGATCCAGGCCAGGATGCCACTGGCCTTCTTGGCCACCAGGGCACACTGCTGGCTCATGTTTCACCAGTACCACCAGGTCCCTTTCTGCTTGGGCACTGTCCAGGCACACTGTCCCCAGCCTATAATGTTCCAAGGGGTTATTGTGGCCAAAATGCAGGACTCGGCACTTGAACTTGTTAAACTTCATTTCATTGAACTCTGCCCATCCATCTAACCACTCCAGGACTCTCTGCAGGGCCCTCCTACCTCCCAATCAATCAACACATGCTCCCAGATTAGTGTCATCTGCAAATTTACTAATGAAGGACTCAATATTCTCATCCATCTAATCAGTAAAGATACTGAACAAGACAGGCCCCAGCACAGACCCCTGAGGGGCACCACTGGTGACCGGACGCCAGCTGGATGCAGCACCATTCACCACCACTCTCTGGGCCTGGCCATTCAGCCAGTTCTTAACCCAGCAAAGAGTGCTCCTATCCAAGCCATGGGCTGCCAGCTTTTCCAGGACTATGCTGTGGGAGACAGTGTCAAAAGGCCTTGCTGAAATCCAGGTACACGACATCCATAGCCCTTCTACATCCGCCAGGCAGGTCACCCCGTCGTAAAAAGAGATCAGATCGGTCAAACACGACCTGCCCCTCCTAAACCCATGGTGGCTGGGTCTGATACCCTGGCCATTCTGTAAGTGCTGTGTGATGGCACTCAGTATAAACTGTTCCATAACCTTACCAGGTACTAAGGTCAGGATAACTGATCTATAATTACTAGGATCCTCCTTCCCACCCTTTTTATGAATGGGTGTCACATTGGCTAGCTTCCAGTCATCTGGAACCTCACCAGTGTCCCAGGACTGCTGGTAAATGACAGAAAATGGCTTCGCAAGCTCATCTGCCAGGTCCCTCATCACCCTGGGGTGGATCCCATCTGGTCCCATAGATTTATGAACATCAAAGCCGCTCAGCAGTTCTCTGACTGCCTCCTCCTGGATAACAGGGGGACCATTCTGGTCCCTGACACCAGCCCAGGAGCTGTCCTGAGGACAAGATACCTTCCCAGTAAAGACTGAGGTAAAGAAGGCATTAAGCACCTCTGCCTTCTTCTCATCCACAGTTACTAAGTTCCCTCCCTCATTTAAAAAAGAACAAAGGCTGGACTTACCCATTCTTTTACCATTAATATATTTGTAGAAACATTTTTTATTATCCTTTACAGAAGTCACCATTTTAGTTCAAACAGAGCTCTGGCCTCTCTAATTTTTTTCCTACATGTCTAGCGGCCCCCTTGAATACTTCCTGAGAGACCTGACCCTCCTTCCGAAGATGATACATCCTCTTTTTATTCCTAAGTACTTCCAAAACCTCCTTGCCCATCCAGGCTGGACATTTGCCTTTTGGCACAGAGGGACAGTTTCTTCCTGTGCCCCCAATATCTCCATTTTGAGGCACACTTACCTTTCCTGAACTCCTTTGTTTCTAAGGGCTGCTTCCCAGGGAACTCTTTGAATAAGTCTCCTAAATAGTCCAAAGCCTGCCCTCCAGAAATCCTATGTAAAACTCTTACTGATATTCCTCCTGATTTCACCAAATATCAAGGACTCTATAATTTCATGATCATTATGTCCCAGGCAACCTGCACCCACCACACGTCCCACCAGCCCATCTCTATTTGCAAACAACAGGCACAACATAGTCCTTCCCCTGGTAGGCTCACCCACCAGCTGTGTCAAAAAGTTGTCCTCCATACACTCCAAAAATTTCCTGCACTGCCTTTTTCGGCTGTATTAAATTCCCAGCAGATGTCTAACCAGTTGAAGTCGCCTACAAGAACAAGGGCTGATGATCCTATAACATTATCTAGCTGCTCATATAAGTTGTCCACCTCTTCTCCCTGGTTGGGTGGACAATAACAAACTCCCAGTAGGATGTCAGCCTTGTTAGTCTTGCCCTTAATTCTTACCCATAGGCATTCAACTCCATCATCATTAGTTTCAATACCTATGGCATCAAAAGCTTCCCTAATATAAAGAGCTACCCCTCCACCTCTTCTCCCTTTCCTATCTCTTCTGAAGAGTTTGTAGCCATCGAGTGCAGTGCTCCAGCTATGTGAGTCATCTCACCACGTTTCCGTGATAGCGACTACATCATAGCTCTGTTGTTCCACCATGGCTTCCAGCTCTTTGTTTGTTACCCATGCTGTGTGCATTAGTATACATGCACCTCAGCTGGGCTACTGATTTCACCCCTAGCTCAGCTTACCACCCTTGGGTCTGCTTTCAGACAGCCCAACTGCTGTCCTTTCCTCTTCTAACTTAGTTTAAAGCCCTCTCAACAAGGTCCACCAGTTCAATAGCTAAAAATCTTCTGCCCTTAACTGAGAGATGGATTCCATCTGGTTCCAGCAGGCCAGGTGCCATAAAAGTTGTCCCATGATCAAAACCTCCAAAATTTTGCCAATGACACCAACCCTTGAGCCACTTTTTAATGATGTGAGTCCTCCTATTTCTTTCACCGTTTATCTCAGCCACCAAGGGGACTGAGGAAAAGACTACCTGTTCCCCTGCCCTGTCAACCACTTGACCCAGTACCCTAAAGTCCCTTTTAATTGCCCTGACACTCCTGTTTTCAATCTCCTCACTGTCAGCCTGGAGTATCAACAGTGGGTAATAATCAGTGGGCTGAATCAGTCTGGGGAGTCTCTCAGTGATGTCCCTTTCCTGGGCCCCGGGGAGGCAGCATACCTCCCTGCGGGATGGGTCCAGTCAGCATATGGGGCCCTCTGTTCCCCTCAGAAGGGAGTGACCTACTATGACTACCCTTCTTTTCTTTTTGATGTAAGAAGTGGTGATCCATCTGACAGATGAATCGTAATGGAGAGATTCATTGGGCAGATAATTTTCTTCTAAATCATCTAAATCATTTGGATGACTCTCTAGATCCAGGGCCTCATAACTAATCTGAAGTGGCACCTGGCTAGGGGGTGCTTACTGCTGGTCTAAGGAAATAAGGAGAAAAAAATCAAAATAAAAACAGCGCTATGTACAATTCAGGATCTTGCCCTAGGGACGTTTGCTTCCACTCTATAAAAATCCTGTATCTGGATCCCCTACTTAGCATTATTCTATTCTGTCCTAACAAATTTCGGTAGTCTTTCTAATGCTAATTCATTATTGTCTTTTGTGAGTCTATTTTCCCCTCTTGTGAAAATCCAGATTGATTTTGGCTGCCCAGCTGATGTTTGATACAGCACTACAATTGCAGTCCACATTCTGTTTGATGTGAGAAGTAACAGTGAATGTTATTGTCATAGTTTATTAGAATCTGGGTTTGATACATGCATCAAGATGGATAATGCAGTGACAATGGTTTCTGCCTATTTTAGAGGACTGTTGAAGTGTTTCTTATGTTGTCCATATTTAGTTTGATATTGTAAGGATTCTAATAGCTATTGGTGATCTTTTTAGGAAAAGGCATCTAGTATTTTCTGAAACTTTTAAAGTTTGGGTGTATGGGGTTTGCATTTGTTGCATCTAAATCATTTCAATCAAAACTGAGCTTGCCTGTTATTCTCCTAGATGAAATTATGAAAAAAGTTAAAGAGGCTGGATTTAGCATCTCAAGGGTAAAAGAACAAGCTTTAACTCGTGAAATGGCTGCACAGTTTTACAAGGATCACGAAGGAAAACCCTTTTTCGAACAGTTGGTGAATTGTATGACACAGTAAGTGTCTTGGTTTACGGTACTGAGGTATGTAAGTAGATATCACACTTTCTATAGTGCCAAAAAACATGCTGCACCATAACTGGTGCAAGAATTTTACAACCTGTCACTCTTTCTGGCTAGTGAATTCTAGCACAGAATACTCTTCCTTTGAAAGGGAGATTTACAATTCTTTTCAAACTTATGGGTAGTTTCATTTTGGATTTTATTTTCCCTAGAAAGGAACTGCTTCCCAACAGAATCCTTTTTCTCCTCATGCATGAAAAATATCTTCCTTATAATATCGTTTGTATAGCTGATAAAAACAGTATGTATTGTCTTTCTTCAGGGTGAGAATGTCTTTTGGACAAGAAGTCCAAATCCAAATATCTGATCATCATAATCTCTTTGGCTTTCAAATATGGGAACTTTGCTTTAAACAAAACATGCAGAAACAAATTTTGATATTTAAGCAGCTTAGTAAAATTAAGATAGTTCAATGCTTATTAGAACCCTTCATGGTACCTCTGACATTAAGGCTAAGTCTGCATCTCCTAAATCTCAGAATACTGTAAGAGTTTCTTTATATTGATTTTACAGGGGTCCATCTGTAATAATGGTCTTATCAAAGGAAAATGCTGTGGAAGAGTGGAGGCAACTAATGGGTCCAACTGATCCAGAAGAGGCAAAGAAGACCTGTCCTGAATCAATTCGGGCTCAGTTCGCACACAATATTTTGTCTAATGCTGTTCACGGATCATCTAATATAGAACACGCACTGAGAAGCATTCAGTTTGCATTTGGAGAGCTGGATGCAGACTAAACAATTAAGATACAGTCTCTGAAAATTGATATTCATGTAATTAGATGTATTTGTCTACGTGACAACTATACTTAAGACTACATAAACACACTTATTTTTCTTCATACTCCATCCAATTCTAGTTGGACAGTTTTTGTTATCAGCTCTTCCATATTGCAAAGCATATCAATGTAACAAGTAATGCCTGCTAGGAGTTTGACTTTAATAATGGTTTCTTTATATATGTGTAGTAGATGATTTTTCTTTTATCATTTTAACAGATTTATGCCTTTCCAATAGTTCCAGGATTCTAAAGTGTTTTGTGCATAGCTAATCCAAAAAGAACAAGGAAGGACAAGGGTCAAGGAAGGTGATTAAAACACTATTAATGGCACATCTGCTGGTGATGTGGAGAGAGTTCTGCAGTTCCAAATGTTAGCCAAATGGGGCTCCTGGGCCCACTGGCCAACTGTATATGTATGCATCCCTCTTGAAACTGCTCTGGGCTATTAAGGTCTATTGGTTCCCTCAGGGCCCTGAAAAACATTTGCATTATTTATTCATCCTTTTTTAAAATAGCTTCTAATGATTACTGTCAGAGGTAGGATAATAAACTAAAAGGTCCTTTCCAGTCCATTTACTTAATTCAAATATATCAGAAGAACTAAAATATAAAGCCAGCTCTTACATAACAGCTACTCTTGACATGTACCTCCTTGCCAAACTAGTAAATTCATATCCTGTTCAGTCTAACTTGGCAGGCCTTCATGAAGAACAAATCTTATTCTGTTGCTGATGTATACTCACTTTTGCTGTCTGAGTCTGTTGGAGGTTGAGATTCTAAAAAATGGCATTCACATAAAGAAATTTATTTACCTTGTTGATTTTAAGTGTGAAGTCTAGAAAGAAAGAAGTCCTTCTCATACTTTCTTTATTGTTCCTATTGTATTTAATACATCTAGCTGCTATAAAGAGCTTACTGATAAATACTTCCATTGTGATGGGGCATTTGTTATTATAGATATTCCTTCAGCACAAATTGGACTGAGCATTCTCCTAGTGGCACCTTTTCACCTACAGCTGCTTTACTGCCACAAACTCAGCTTGAGGTTTGCTAGCCTGTAGGATGTGGGGGTGCTGAGGCTTCTTCCTGGCCTCAGACTAGCTTAGTTTCTAGGAAGCAACCTGCCCCCCCCCAAACACACACACCTCCTTCCCGCAAGGACAGAGTAAAAGATTACAAAAGAGGCTCTTTGCCCTTCCTGGGGATTTGAGAGTAATTTCATGAAGGCATCCAGGAGCGAAAAGAGGATGAGGTTAGGGGATACAGATCTCTTCTAGGGTCAGAGAGGGGGGACGGGGGGAGAATTGGCATCCTTCCAATAGGGTAGTATCAAAGGGGAAAGATCATACCATGGGACATTTACAGGGGTCTTGGTATAAACCATTTCCAATACATCTAGGATAGTGGATTACAACATCTCCTCATTTTCTGTTTAATAAGTTGAAGGAAAGATAGTAGGTTCATCTTGATTCGAATTATGATCTTGCCCACCACTTATAGTTAGTGGGAGAGTTAGATTGTTTTATGTTATTCATCTCTATGTGATTGACTACTGAGGTAGAAGGAATGAGACCATTAATCGCCTTGAAAACCAAGTGACGTAGGATCCCAAACGCCATTAATACAAGGAAAAGAATTGTAAAGAATAACAAAATTGTTTTAACTATGGAAGTCCACCACCCTGTGTGTCCCCAGCCTTTGAACAGTTAATTGAACCAGTCTTCTGATTCTTGCTTCACTTGCCCGATCAAGTTATTCATGCTTCGGAGGGCAGCGTGGATATTAGGAGCTTTCGAGGTCAGGTTCATGCAGCAAAGTCCTTCAAATTTCTGTCATTCATGTCCACGCAGTAGCAGAAGAAAATCTATAGCAGCACAATTTTGGAGTGTGGCCTGCCTGATAACTTCCTCATCTTCTAGGAGGGAGCTGATGGCAGTTGATGTTAAGTTTGCCTGTTTGACTACCCAACACTCTACGTGACCTAATTCACCTAGAGCTTTTGGATGAAACAGGGACACAGCAATTCTTTTTGATTTGGCCCAATGAAAAATTTCAGAATCACAGTTTGGGTCCAAATTGTCAGCACATCTCTTTTGTATTTTATTAGCCGATTTGTTTTTGTGAGTCCAATCACTAATTAAGGTTTCCTTGAGTGCTAACAGGGACATCTGCTGAAGGTGAATGGCCCCCCTAGTAGCTGAGAAGGAATCCCTGCTCATGCCCAATCTCCACAAATCAAAAACAATCCCCTAGGGAGACTCTTGGGACTTGAGTTGGGGTGTGAGCTGCAATATGGGCTACAATATTACACCACGTTTTGGCAGTGAATTCTCCATGAAATTGATGCATGTTGTGGAACTCTTTAGTGCTAGAAGGTTTTGGGACGATAGCAAAATGAATGCTGTATGGTGCTGGGTAGGAACCCAATAACTCTAACTCTTGGGGTTCCTGAGCTGCTTTGGGCAAACTTGGCAGCAACTCCTCTAGGGGGTTCTTACTCATTACAGCTTGCTGCCTATGATTTTTGTATGATGAAATGGTGTGTGACTTGGGAAGTTCATTGGGCATCTGTATCTCAAAGCTGGCTGAATGTTCTCCAGCCTTTAATGGGACACCTATCAGGCAGGTGGACATGGGGTCTTTTGCTGCTGTAGTGGACAGACATATGTTTTCCGGTTGGATCATCTGTGCCAGGGTCACCCAGATGTTTAGACGTGACTGACAACAATCCATGCAGCTGCCATACTGTTCAGTGTTAACAAGAACACAACTTGGATGGGGTTCATCATGGGGTTGAGTGGAGGATAGGTTTTCACTAAAAGGAAAAAAAAAATTTAAAACGTAAAAGTCTCTGTCTGCTGGAATGTAGTCCTCTATGAAGATTTTCTTTCCTTTTTCAGGTGGTGTCTTCTTTTTGAAGCAACTTCCACTTGCTTCTCGTCCTCTTTAGCTGGAGCTGGATGTCTGGGGACAAAAGGCTTCACCCAGTTCTGGGGAATCCACTGAGGGCCTGAGGGAGTGGCTATGCACACATAACCACGCTCCCAGGTAACAAGCTCATAGAGACCTTAGGTTTCCCATGTTTCTGGGTCCCTAATCAAAGTTGGTGGATGCTGAGACAATTTGAACTGATTACTACTGTTAAATTAACGTACCATGGGAGGACTCATGTTTTCGAATGAACAATTCGAGAAATTGATAGTGAACAGGGCTTTACAGAGCTTCTGCTGTGGAGACATCCACACAGTTGAACTGCTCTGTCTAGGAAGGACCTGCTTGAACATCTGGTGGGCATGCTCAATCACAGCTTGGCCTGTAGGGGACGGAGTGGGGAATGCCAGTTTTATGTTCCACTCTCCATTGCTGGACAAATTCTAGGAATCCCTTGGATGTGTACGCTGGGCTATTATCAGTTTTGATTTCCCTAGGGATCCCCAGCACTGAAAAGGCTTGCACTAGGTGTTGTTTGGCATGAACAGCCCTTTCTCCTGCATGGGCAGAGGCATAAACCACAGCTGAATATGTGTCAATGCTTACATGAACATATTTGGGGCAACCAAAACTGGGAATATGTGTGATGTCTGTCTGCCACACTTCACAGCTGCCAAGGCCTCGGGGATTAACCCCCATATCCAGCGATGGCATGGCCTGGAGCTAGCAGCTGGGACAGGTGGCCACAATGGCTCAAGCCAGACTCTGTATTGACTAGAACTGATGGATCAGACCTGGCACATTTTGGTGGTATTGCTGGTGGCTCAGTTTTGCCTGTTGGAAGATGTCAGGGAGGCGTGCTTTCTCAGCTGGGGCAGCCAGGGAGTCTGCTGTACGATTCCCTTCTGCAATTTTGCCTGGCAAATCAGTATGTGATCTGACATGCATCACATAGAAAGGATGTTCTCTATGTGAAACTAAATAGATTAGTTTTGAAAGCAACCTGAAGAGATGCTCGTTATCAATGTCTTTGAGAACTGCCTGCTCCACTCTAGACACTACCCCAGCAACATAAGCTGAGTCGATTACCAAGTTAAATGGCTCCTAGAACTTCTCAAAGGCTCTCACAACTTTGACCAGTTCTGCTATGTGAGGCAACCCCTCCACAGACTCAACATCAGCTTCCCAATGTTGAGTCTGGGGATTTCTCCAAGTCATCAGTGCGAAGCTCCTGATGCATATGAAAACACTGTGAGAGCCTCAAGTGGTCTCCTTTTCACAAGGAATGAGGTGGAATTCCTCATTAAACAACTTGTGAGCTGGGGTGTGGACTAATACTTGTCACTGTAGCTGTCTAGAGATATTTGGAGGCTGGCATTGCTCTGGTGTGAGTGCTCAAACATCTCTTTGGTCAGCCTTTCAGGAGAGTTCCTTCCCTCCTCAGAAAGTTTGACCGGGAGGTGAATGCATGCAAAGTCACAACCAGCCAGCTCACGCAGTCTCATCCTTGCCTTCAGAATCAGCTGAGCCATCAGCTCTTGTGGCTGAGTGATAGTCTTGGATCTTTGATGGGAGAGGAAGACTCACTCTATGATTAAGAGTGAATCTCTTTGCCCCTTGATCCACTGGCAGGTGTGGCAGTTTTCCCAATACAATGAATTTGAAAGGCAGCTCAGGCTGATAATGGTGAGCCTGGCCCTCGGCCAAAGCCTTCTGTGCCTTTTTGATTGCAGTTTTTGCCTCTGGGTTTAGTTCCCTGGGAGAAACCAGCTCTCTCTCCCTCTTCAATAAATTGAAGAGGGGGCCTAGGTCCTCATTGGTGAGGCTTAGCCAGGGCCTTACCCAGTTCAAAGACCCACACAAGGAATGGAGATCTGCTGGGGTTTTGGGATTACAATTATTTCTAATTTCTGTGGGACTATGGTCCATGCAGTAATCTCTAAACCCAGGTACTTCCAAGGTGGCATCCTCTGAACTTTGTCTTCCTGCAATTGAAATCCAGCAGAGGTTAAAACTTTAACCACTAGGTCAAGTGTGAGTTGGAGTATAAAGTTATCGGGGTTACACACAAGTACATCATTCATGTAGTGTAAGATTATAGCCTCCCTTCTTTGCACGTGCACAGTGGACAGCAATGAGGCTACATACCACTGGCAGATAAAAGGACTGCACTTCACGCCTTGCCGAAGTACTTTCCAGAGGTACTGCTTTATTGGGACTTCTCGATGTATGAAAAGAACTGAGAACGCAAACCTTGGGGCATCCTCAAGATGTAGGGGAATTCGGAAAAAAACAATCTTTGATGTCTAATACAGCCAATTGCCAGTTTTGGGGAAGCATCGTTGGGGAAGGCATCCCAGGTTGGGGATACCCTGAATTACTTTGCTTATTTCTCTGACGTCATGTAGCAATCTCCACTTGTCCTTCCCTGGTTTCTTTATTACAAAGACTGGGGAATTCCAAGGTCTTGTTGTCTCTTCAGTGTGGTTTTTTGCCAATTGCTCCTCCACAAGCTCCTCGAGCGCCTTAAGCTTTCCCTTTCTCAATGGCCTCTGTGCTACCCATTTAGGGGTGTCATCCAGTCACGTTAACTTTTGGGTAGGGCGCTCCACAGTAGCCATCTCTAAAAATCCCGGGGAGTTTTAGGGATAATCATTCTGATTCCCCACTGGCACATGGTGTCTCTCCCCCATAGAGGGAACTTATAATCTGTAACAAATGGACAGACACTAGCTAATCTTCCATCCAGCCCCTCAATTTGCATGATGTTTTTAGATGTCTTTGCCAATTTGATCCCTCCTACACCTCGGATTTTGCCAGCCACGGGTTGCAATTCCCAATGTGATGGCTACATCCTTTAGAGTATGATTGTCACATCTGCCCCTGTATCAAGCACCTGTGCCGGGACACATGGAAAGGAGGGGGTGGTAGCCCATCCCCCATAGAGGCCACATGGAAAGCACATGCTGCTGAGACAAAGAGATCAGGGGTCTCCTCTAGGAGCCTCCCTGAGGCTGCGGGACCAATCAGAGACCTGGGTTGGTGATTGACAGCCCAGGAAACCAATTAGAATGCTGTTTCACTTTTACGAATCACAGGAAAGAAGTTAGTTTTGTGTCTTTTGTTTTCGGTGGGGAGGAGAGAGGAGCTGGCAGGGGCCCGGGTCCCAGCATGGGCCCGGCCCGGGCTGAGCCCGGGAGGAGGAAGGGCCCAGCCCCGGGATGACTCCCGGCCCGGGAAGGCCCCGGGTGGACTCGCTCTGACCCCGGCCCCGGCCCGCCCCGGCCCCGCACGGGGAGAGCCTGGACTCGGGAATGCCCCGGAGCGGCTTCGACTCGTGGGGAGCCCGCCCGGCCCGGCCCAGCCCGCCCGGCCCGGCCCCCAGC
Source organism: Muscicapa striata striata (assembly GCA_030060385.1). NCBI lineage: Eukaryota > Metazoa > Chordata > Aves > Passeriformes > Muscicapidae > Muscicapa > Muscicapa striata. The sequence goes on from JAREIS010000573.1 coordinate 99,726, forward strand.
CCCGCACAGCCCCGGGCGGGCTCGGCTGCCGCGGCCCGCCCGCCCCGCGCGGCACGGCTCGGCTCGGGTTTTCCTGCTCCATCTGGCATGGCCAAGCTGCTCTGAGAAGTGGCCCCCCAGATGGCCACGTAGCTTCTTCACTGTCTGGATACAGACCCCAGCTGAGCACGCAGCAGAGGGAGGTCCAGCCATCTCCACCTGGTCCCCTGGTGGCCACGTTTTTTTTTCCAGCGTGGCTTCAGCATGGCTACTTCACTTTCTGGATACAAGTTTAACTTTAAGTGCCTGGATAAGACTCTAGATCTCCTGAGCTCCCCAGAATGAAAGGAATAAAGCAAGAAAAATTACAGAAGTCAGTGAAATGAAGATAAAGTTCCTGATGGAAGAGATTGAAGAGATGCCACTGATAAGTAGCTGAAAACCTTTTTTTTGTGGGCTTAAGGGGACTATGACTTTACTAAAATTCCTTTAAACTGTGAAATATACTTGGGGAGGCTAGGTGCTTGAGATGAAGACTTATTTTTTTGCTTCAGGGAAATGAAGCTCTCTCTGTTTTGGGACTGGAATATGAACAGAGACATTTGATAGAGAAAGAGATGAAGAGACTTTTGTGTTTTTGGCAGCCTGCCTTTAAAATGACACCCCATGTGTTTTTCAGCAACCCATATACAGCTCTGGAAGGACTGTAAAAATGGGAGGAAAAAAATCATAATTTGTAGTTTCCGGGTGGGTGCAGATTATGAGAGTGAGACACCTCTAAGCCTAAACAAAAAGAAGGACTTTTCTCTCTTGATTGAACTGAAATGATTATTTAAGTGAACAACTGACTGAAGTTTTTTTTTCTGTATGTTGCTGGTATGAGGAAAGGGGGAGGAGGGAATAATCTAGAAATCTCATTCTGAATTGTTTTGTGTTGTTAATAAATTTCTAGTTCCCTGTTTAAGCTTTGAGCCTGCTTTGTCTTTACTCCTAAACTCGATCCCCAAAAGAAATTAAATATATTAAAATTGGCAAACCCCAGTCACACAGATGATCATATGTAATATCATTATCATCAGAATCCTTTGGATCTTCAGAGCTTTGCTGAAGCTCTTTTAGAAGCATCATTAAGGAACGTTTCCAAATATTCAACCATACATCATATTCTGAGGGGGTCAACAAACACCTGAAAAGATCTTTTATATCATTAGGTATCATCTCATTTGAAGTAAAAGCGGCTCTCATCATGCCTTTAAAAATCTCACTGCTTCTGCCAAATTCTCTTTGTACTTTACAAATTTCCTTTTTATCTTGATAGGACAAAGGCTGATAACTTCTCTGGCCATTTCTTCTACCAAGATAAACCACATGAACAGCTGATGATATATATTCTTCTCCCCGGTTTTGAGTTCCAGGTCTGGGCACTCTCCAACTACTGGACCCGGAAGGCTGTCTACCCTCACCTGCTGCGGCAACAGCATATGTCCCACAGGAGCTGTGAGCTGAGCCCTTCTCACCCCCATCCCCACGGGCACTGAACACTGCAGGGATTTCACCCTCCCCACCCACTCCTGCAGTAGCTAGGAGAACAGGCATGTGAAACCAGAGCCAGGGAGGGGTAACCATGGGAACACATGGGGGCGGGGTTGCAAAGTGATGTCATGCAGGGCAAGCTCTTGGAGGAGGAAGGGGGCGGGGCGGCCGACAGCAGGGATGGGTTGTGGGAGGGGAAGGGGATAGGGGCGGGGAAGGGGACAGGGACGGGGAAGGGGACAGGGCAGCGACGGGAGGGTAAAAAGTGATTATGGGATGAAGAAGCTAACATGTGGCTGCTGCCATAGTGAGGACTACCTCCCAACACATGGTCGGTACTCTGAGGGAATGAAAAGTCACTTTTAGAGCTATCAGAACAGTGTTCTTGAAGTAAAACAGGTGGGAGAGAAGGGTACAAGGAAGATTCTCTGACAACCTGCGCACAATTGTCAAAACCTGGGTATTGGGGAGGACTCAGGGACCCAGGAAAGCTACAGCTATGCTGGGTGTCCTGCGGTTCCCAGAATGGCCTGTCCATTCTGTCCCAGAAGGGCCCTGAATTGGGTCCCCTCCAATTCAGGGGGAGAGGGATTTTGAAGAAGGAGAGGGGAATTCGGGGGGCTTTGCTGTGGCTGTCTGTTGTTCTCTGTTTAAAGTAATTGTTAGCGAATTTGCAAAAAAAATTGGGAGAAACAGAGGGGCTGTATTATCACCATTTTCCATTTTAATGTTAATAGATCTCCTATTCTATCCCAAAATAAAACCGAATTTATATCTTGCAATTCAAAATCTGGAATTTCAAAAGACAGCCAGCAGACAAAGTGTTCTATTTGTTTCTTTGAGGCTGTAATATCTTCAGCACTTAAAATTTCCTTGAACTGGGAAAATATACTCTTGTGGAGCAGAAAGCTTGAGAGCCCATGTTTCTAAAGTGATCTGCCCTTTATCTACCTTTATCCAGAGCAAAAACACAGAAAAAATGTGGTTGTTATTAGTTGTTTTAGCCAGCACGTGCAGTGGGAAAGCTCTTTCATTTTTGTTTTTTTTGCCGCCTTTTGCCCCCCGTTTCCCTGCTGTTCTATGCCTGATGTGGCACCGCCACCATGTGCACCCTGGGCCGTCCCACACTGCGCCGCCCCAGCCGTGCCTGCACCCACTTCCACTCATGTCTGCCACCACTCAGGCAAGCACACACAACCGCCATGGAGGCTGCTGCACGTGTTTCCCTGCGTGGTGCTCCGGGAACCCACCCCGAATTAGCTAGGGGCTTCCCAGGGTCCCTGCCTTTCACTCACCCTTTTCCTGCAAGCACAAATGACTGTGTATTGGTTGTAGATTAAGTCTCTGTCCGGGATCGACCTATCTCTGGGCTAAAGACAGGCTGCCGGTCCCATGCCCGTGGCTAAAGCCACTCAGGGTAGATTTTTTTCTCACAGGGTAGTTGAACAAACATCAAGGTTTCCAGAATCTGTGCTAATAGGACTCTCAGCCATGTGTGAGGCTATGAAAATGCCCCAGGTTGAGGTCGCCAACTGTATGGGTGCTGGGGCTTCTTCCTGGCCTCAGACTAGCTTAGTTTCTAGAAAGTAACCTGTTTCCCCCCGCAAGGAGAGAGTAAAATATTACGGAAGAGGCTCTTTGCCTTCCTCGGGATTTGAGATTTATTTCATGATGGCGTCCAGGAGCAAAAAGAGAATGAGGTTCGGGAATACAGATCTTCTCTAGGGTCCGGGAGGGGGGCAGGGGGAGAATGGCATCCTGCCAGTAGAGTGGTAGCAAAGGGGAAGAACCATACAAAGGGACATTTAAAGGGGTCTTGGGATAAACCATTCCCAAAACATTGAGGATAGTGCACTACAGCAGTAAAAGGTCATAAATCGTGCAGAATTCATGTCACCTCAGTGATGTGAGTTCTGAGAAAAATATTTAAACCAAGAAGCAGCCTCATGATTTGAACAAAAACAAGGGCCTATTTCTCTGTGAAATAAAGATCCATATAACACTATTGTAAAGTCTGTTTAGAGGAGGCTTTTGGCACTCCATGAACAGCCAGGGTTCTAAATGGTGGCATCTTTAGTCTGGGAGAAATCCTGATCTGTTCCGAATTTTAGCAGGCAGACGCCCAGCCTCAAGCCCAATGACCTGGACATGAGCATTGGCCATTTTCCTACTGAAAAAACCCACACCCTCGCAATTTCTTAATAGCAGTTTGGAGGAAGTGATTGTCTTTCCAAAAGAAGCCAGGCTTCTAACTGCTGGCATCTTTAGTCTGGGAAAAAACCTGATATGTTCGGAATTTAGGCAGTTACAAGCCCTGTCTCAGTCCCAGGGCTCTGCATGCAAACAAGGGCATATTTCTCTGTGAAATAAACTTCACTTCACCACTTTTGTAATGTCCACTTAGTGGAGGCTTTTGGCACTCCATGAACAGCCAGGGTTATAAGTGGTGGCATCTTTAGTCTGGAAGAAATCCTGATATGTTTGGAATTTTAGCAGGCAGACGCCCAGTCTCAGGCCCAGGGCCCTACATGGAAACAAGGGCCTGTTTCTCTGTGAAATAAACCTCACTTCACCACTTTTGTAATATCCATTTAGAGGAGACTTTTGGGATTCCATGAACAGCCAGGGTTCTAAGTGGTGGCATCTTTAGTCTGGGAGAAATCCTGATGTGTTTGGAATTTTAGCAAGCAGACGCCCTGTCTCAGGCCTGGGTGTGCTGGTTACACGTGGAGCAGGGAGGGGTAGGGGAGCCCGGCCCCCAAGAGATCCTCTTGAAGACCACGAGGGCTTGAAACAAGAGAACACTCCCCTCTCCGGGAGGCTCCCCTGAGGCTGCGGGGCCAGTCAGAAACCTGGGTTGGTAATTGAAAGCCCAGGAAACCAATTGGAAGGTTCTTTCGCTTTCACAAATCACAGGGAAAAAGAGTTGGTTGGGTCTTTTTGCCTTCCGGTCGGCGAGGTGAGCAGATCTGGGGGCTCCAGCCCTGGCATGGGGCCTGGCCTGAGCCCCGGCAGGGGGGAGGGCCTGGCCCCGGAAAGGCCCAGGGGTGGACCCGGCCCTGGCGAGCCCTGGTCCCGGGTCACCCCGGGGGACCCGGCCTGGCCCAGCTCCGGGGGGAGCCCAGCACGGCCAGGTCGGCTCATCGCCCGGCCCCGCGCGGCCCTGGCAGGGCTCAGCTCGGTCCCCCGGCCCCACGTGGCAGGGCTTGGTGCGGCTCGGCTCCCCAGCTCCTGCTCAGCCCAGTTTTAACTTCTCCATGCAGCATGGCCGAGCAGTGGATGGGAGAGTTACCGAAGCTCTCCTTTCCCCCTGTTCTGAGAAAAGAGGCTCCAACCAAGCACGTAGCAGAAGGAGGTCCAGCTGTCTCCACGTGGTCCCCTGGTGGCCACGTGTTTTTCCCAGCCTGGCTTCAGCCTGGCCCCTTACTTTCTGGATACAAGTTTAACTCTTAGTGCCTGGGTGAGACTCTAGATTTTTTTCCTGAGCTCCCCGGAACGAAAGGAACAAAGTAAGAATTACAGAAATCAGCAGAATGAAGACAAAGTTCCTCATTGTCCTGCTTTCTAGGACAGGGTTCTGCATATAAAAAGCAGAAGTTCCCCTTCGAAATAGAGAAATTAATTTCACCCCTCTAAGTGTTATAATTGTTTCAAATCAAGGTCTCAAGGCAGAGATAGGGGGTAGAAGTAACAGCTCTTTACTACTATATCTAACCGCACAAGGTAGAAAAACAACAGCAGTTATTAAAATTACCGACAAAAAACAGAAGAAAATAATCCAGTTCCAGTCCTTTCTTTAGCCATGGACACACTCCATCTCTGTCCGTTCCCAGGGATTTAACATGTGCAGCAGAGCAGGCGGGAGTGAGGAAGGTGGAAGGGAAGCAGCTGGAGCTGGGCTGGCTCAGGTGGGAGCCGGCTCCTCGCTCACTGTTTTGTCCAGATGACCAGTTGTATTCCCAGAGGTAGGAGGCTAAGCAGGAAAGATGCAGAGGAACTGACACAGGTGTCCAGCTCTCCTGCCTCCTGGTCACGTGCTGAGCAGACCGGGGGGGTCCCTCCTCTCCGCTCCGTCGCCAGAAACAGCAGTGCCCCTCCAGAAGCCTGCACGCTCCTCTGGGGAGCCCCGCCCAGAAGCCCTCCTGGTCCTCCGAGCAGCCCCGGTCCCACCAACTTGCCCCCATAATGGGAAAAATTCTCCAAACTCACACAGAAAAGGAACAAAACCCCAACCCCCAACATTATCCACCCCGAATTTTTTCCATGCCAACATGCTACAGCAAATTAAAACCTTTAAATCAAATACATACAGGCAGTTACAGGCACAGTATCATAGATAGTTAACCCTAGAACAAGGTCTCCTTGGGGTGTGCATCCGGTCTCTCCATCCTTTTGCATCACCCACCAAGTGCAACCTGGTCCTTGAGCGAAAACCACCCCATGAACAGGATTGTCTTTGCTGGAGGCAGAGTTCACCCAAACAGTTTTCCCTAATATGCCTCTCAGGTGTACCACTGGGACCTTATCTCCATCTGGTGTTCCCAAGGGCTCAGATTGGGCAGGACCTGCGCGGTTAGTGGAACCTCGGGTATTCACTAACCATGTGGCCTTTGGTAAATTAATCTCCCAGTTCTTAAAAGTCCCCCCACCAAGTGCTTTTAAGGTGGTTTTAAGCAGGCCATTGCACCGTTCGACTTTCCCAGCCGCTGGTGCATGGTAGGGAATATGGTACACCCACTCAATGCCGTGTTCTCTAGCCCAGGTGCTAACAAGGCTATTTTTGAAATGAGTCCCATTGTCTGACTCAATTCTCTTAAGGGTACCATGTCTCCAGAGGACTTGTTTTTCCAGGCCCAGGATGGTGTTCCTAGCAGTAGCGTGGGGCACAGGGTAGGTCTCCAACCACCCGGTGGTGGCTTCCACCATGGTCAGCACGTAGCGCTTGCCTTGGCGTGTTTGAGGCAGTGTGATATAGTCAATCTGCCAGGCCTCTCCGTACTTATATTTGGACCATCGCCCACCATACCAGAGGGGCTTCACCCGCTTGGCTTGCTTGATGGCAGCACACGTCTCACAGTCATGGATAACCTGGGAAATACTGTCCATGGTTAGATCCACCCCTCGGTCTCGTGCCCACTTATAGGTGGCGTCTCTGCCCTGATGACCTGAGGCACCATGGGCCCATCGAGCCAGGAACAATTCTCCCTTGTGTTCCCAATCTAAGTCTATCTTTGACACCTCTATCTGTGTAGCCTGATCTACCCACTAGTTATGCCGGTGTTCTTCATCAGCCCAACTCTTGGGAACATGGGCATCCACATGGCGGACTTTCACGGGTAGCTTCTTTATCCGAGTAGCGATGTCTTTCCACTCATCAGCAGCCCAGATTGCCTTTCCTCTATGTCGCCAGTCAGCCTTTTTCCACCTTTCCAGCCAGCCCCACAGAGCATTGGCTACCATCCATGAATCAGTGTAAAGGTAGAGCTTTGGCCATTTCTCTCTTTCAGCAATGTCCAAGGCCAGCTGAACAGCTTTGAGTTCAGCAAGTTGGCTGGATCCACCTTCTCCTTTGGTAGCTTGTGCAACCTGTCGTGTGGGGCTCCATACGGCTGCTTTCCACTTCCGATTCATTCCCACAATGCGACAGGAACCGCCGGTGAAAAGAGCGTAACACGTTTCATCTGCTGGCAGTTGGTTGTATGGTGGAGCTTCTTCAGCCTGGGTCACTTGCTTCTGCTCCTCCTCCTCAGCGAGACCAAAATCTTCACCTTCTGGCCAGTTTGTAATTACCTCCAAAATCCCAGGGCGATTTGGGTTACCAATACGGGCACGCTGCGTGATGAGGGCAATCCACTTGCTCCATGTGGCGTCGGTGGCATGGTGGGTAGAAGGAACCTTTCCTTTGAACATCCACCCCAGCACTGGCAGTCGGGGTGCCAGGAGAAGTTGTGCTTCTGTGCCAATTACCTCTGAGGCAGCTTGAACTCCTTCATAGGCAGCCAAGATTTCCTTCTCCGTTGGAGTGTAATTGGCTTCAGAACCTCTGTAACCTCTGCTCCAGAATCCCACAGGTCGGCCTCGAGTTTCACCAGGCACCTTCTGCCAAAGGCTCCAGGACAGACCATGGTTCCCGGTTGCAGAGTAGAGAACATTCTTTACCTGTGGTCCTGTCCTGAATGGGCCAAGGGCTACAGCATGAGCCATCTCCTGTTTGATCTGGGCAAGGGCTTGCTGTTGTTCAGGGCCCCAGTGGAAATCGTTCTTCTTGCGCGTGACCAGGTAGAGGGGGCTCACAATCTGGCTGTACTCAGGGATGTGCATTCTCCAAAAGCCTATGGCACCTAGGAAAGCTTGTGTTTCCTTCTTGCTTGTTGGTGCTGACATTGCAGTGATCTTATGGATGACCTCAGTGGGGACCTGGCACCGTCCGTCTTGCCACTTCACTCCCAGGAACTGGATCTCTCTGGCAGGTCCTTTGACTTTGTTTTTCTTGATGGTGAAGCCGGCTTCCAGCAAAATCTGGATGATTTTCTCTCCCTTCTCAAATACCTCTGTTGCCGTGTTCCCCCACACAATGATGTCATCAATGTATTGCAAATGTTCTGGGGCCTCACCTTTTTCCAGTGCAGCCTGGATCAGTCCATGGCAGATGGTGGGGCTGTGTTTCCACCCCTGGGGCAGTCGGTTCCAGGTGTACTGCACACCCCTCCAGGTGAAAGCAAACTGAGGCCTGCACTCTGCTGCCAAAGGAACGGAGAAAAATGCATTCGCAATGTCAATGGTAGCATACCACTTCGCTGCCTTGGATTCCAACTCGTACTGCAATTCCAGCATGTCCAGCACGGCTGCGCTCAGCGGTGGAGTCACTTCATTCAATGCACGATAGTCCACAGTCAATCTCCATTCCCCTTCAGACTTGCGCACGGGCCAGATGGGGCTGTTGAAGGGTGAGTGAGTTTTGCTGACCACCCCTTGGCTCTCCAGCTCACGGATCATCTTGTGGATGGGGATCACGGCATCTTGATTTGTCCGGTACTGCCAGCGGTGCACTGTCATGGTGGCAATTGGTACCTGTTGCTCTGTCACTTTCAGGAGTCCCACTGCAGATGGATTTTCTGACAGTGCAGGCAAGGTGTTCAACTGCTTAATGCTCTCTGCTGCTACAGCAGCTATTCCAAAAGCCCACCTGAGTCCCTTTGGATCTTTGTAGTAGCCATTCCTGAGGAAGTCTATGCCTAGAATGCACAGTGCCCCTGGGCCAGTTATAATTGGATGTTTCTGCCACCCCTTCCCTGTCAGGCTAATCTCAGCTTCCAGCAAAGTAAATTCTTATGATCCCCCTGTCACCCCAACAATGGAAACAGGTACCTTCCCCACATGTTCTGATGGTATCGTGGTGCATTGTGAACCAGTATCAACTAACACTCTATGTTTCTGTGGCTTTGATGTGCCAGGCCATCGCACCCACACTATCCAATAGATCCTGCCATCCCATGCCTCTCCCTGGATAGAGGCAGGGCCCCTCTAACCCTGGTTATTATTTCCTTCCTGGGCATACATAGTGGAGGTTCCTTTCAGGGGATCTGACAGATCATCCTCCCTTCTGTAGTACCCTGCACCTTAGTTGTGGGAGGTCGAGGCTACTACCTTCATTTTAGCGCAGTTCCCTCGGCTGGCATTTCCCTCCCTGAGCTGACGCACCCATGCTGCCAGGACAGAAGTGGGCTTCCCATCCCATTTTTCCATGTCTTCCCCATGGTCTCGCAGGAAGAACCACAGGTCAGTTCGTGCGGTGTATCCTCTGTCCCTAGCTGGAGGGTGTTTGGTATGAGATTTGGGGCCTGTGACTCGTACTGGTGCCTCACTGATCTTCCTTATCTCCTCCCTTATAATCTCCCTCATCTCACCTTTCAACCCTCTCACCCCCTTCGTCTCCTCTTGGACCTCTTGGAGGTCCCTGGCCACAGCAGAGACCTTGGCCTGCATTGGGCCATTAATCATATTGTCAAAATTTCTGAGCTTGCTGGCAACAGAACCCACTGTCTCTCAGTGGCCATCAGCCTTAATCAGTGCAATGTAGGTAGTATATTCAGATGACCCCAGGGTTGCCAGATCCCACAACATCTGCCCTGTGCACCTGACCTTGTCAGGGTCATTGTCATGCTGTCCATCCCTCCCAAAGAGTACCTCTAATACTGCCACTTCCCTCAGCTGCTGGATCCCTTCCTCAATGGTCTTCCAGCGCATTCTATGGTGGTGCTCCTGCATTCTTTCTTTGTGGACAAACTTCTCTCTCACACTCATTAGAAGCCAGAGGGAAAGGAGGCCTTGCTCCCTTACGAATGTCTGGTCCACACCTGAGTCCAGGGCCAAGGATCCCAAATTCCTGGCCTCAGTGCCATCCAGCTGTACACCTGTTCCCATAAGATCCCAGACCCAAAGTAACCAAGTTGTAAAAGCCTCACGGCCCCGTCGCACAATGTCTTTTCGCAGGTTACGGAGACTGTCATATGAGAGAGACTCAGTGACAATCTCAACCTCTGGCTCCCTTGCTGACTGTGAGGACCCTCCTGGCTGATCCCCATTATCTAGGTGCCTTGTTTTAATCTTAGATTTCCTAGTTTCCACAGGGGCAACTGCTGATGGCTGTGGCTGCCCCTGCGATCCAGGTGGAACCTGGACAGATGTAACATCTATGGGTTCCACTGCAGCACCATCAGACTCTCCCTCTTCAGGGCAGGGGGAGGGTTTCTCACTAGCTGGGGAAAAGTGCTCCTTCAACATCTGGTCGTGCTCCTTCAACACCTGGCCCTGCTCCTTCAACACCTGGCCCATGTCCTGCATCTCCTTCACTAGAACCCCCACCCACTCTGGCTGGTTCATTTCTGCAGTGGGCTGTGGGGCAACACCAGGCTCTGGGTCAGCATCTCTAATCCCTGGGGTACAGGGAGACTCCGGGGCAGCATGTTTCAGGGTTGTTATCCAAGCCAGTATTCCCTTGCTTCTGAATGCTAAGTAAAACTGACCCATCAGCAGCACCAGCCACTGAATAATAACACTAGCAATTAAAGCAGATCTGAAATCCTTGAAAACTGGTGGGGTAGCCTCAAAAAACTGGGTGACGGGTTGGGGGAAAATTTCCCTTGCATTCATTGCCTCACAGTAAATACCATTGTTGAAATAATCCCAGAAACACCCAGTTAGAATACGATAGCACTGGATCCATGTGGCCAATTTCCAGAAAAAATTAAAAAAACATGAATTCCTGACATAATCAATCCACCACACAAATCGGATCATAGCTACAATAAATTTGGTGAGGGGGCCCATATTCAAATAAGGGCTTGCAAATGGGAGAGAAATATCTGTGACCACATGGAGCCCAAACCAGATTAAACTAGACAACATGTTGCTGCTTAAGAGCTGCTACTCCTCTCTAAACTCGCCTTTTAATGCCCTCAGCCCCACGTTGGGCGCCAAAATCTGTCCTGGTTTTAGGACAGGGTTCTGCCAATAAAAAGCAGAAGTTCCCCTTTGAAATAGAGAAATTAATTTCACCCCTCTAAGTGTTATAATTGTTTCAAATCAAGGACTCAAGGCAGAGATAGGGGGTAGAAGTAACAGCTCTTTACTACTATATCTAACCACACAAGGTAGAAAAACAACAGCAGTTATTAAAATTACTGACAAAAAACAGAAGAAAATAACCCAGTTCCAGTCCTTTCTTTAGCCATGGACACACTCCATCTCTGTCCGTTCCCGGGGATTTAACATGTGCAGCAGAGCAGGCGGGAGTGAGGAAGGTGGAAGGGAAGCAGCTGGAGCCGGGCTGGCTCAGGTGGGAGCTGGCTCCTCGCTCACTGTTGTGTCCAGATGACCAGTTGTATTCCCAGAGGTAGGAGGCTAAGCAGGAAAGATGCAGAGGAGCTGACACAGGTGTCCGGCTCTCCTGCCTCCTAGCCACGTGCTGAGCAGACCAGGGGAGGTCCCTCCTCTCCACTCCGTCGCCCGGAAACGGAAACAGCAGTGCCCCTCCAGAAGCCCAAACGCTCCTCTGGGGAGCCCCGCCCGGAAGCCCTCCTGGTCCTCTGAGTAGCCCCGGTCCCACCTACTTGCCCCCATAATGGGAAAAATTCTCCAAACTCATGCAGTAAAGGAACAAAACTCCAACCCCCAACACTCATGGAAGGAGAGATTGAAAAGTCGCCACTGATAAGTAGCTGAAAACCTTTTTTTTGTGGACTTTAGGGGATTGTGACTTCACTGAAATTCCTTTAAACTGTGGAATATACTTGGGGAGGTTAAGTGCTTGAGATGAAGCTCTCTGTTTTTGGGACTGGAATATTGAACAGAGTCATTTGATGAAGAATGAGATAAAGAGACTTTTGTGTTCTCAGCAGCCTGCCTTTAAAATGACACCCCATGTGTATCAGCAACCCATAACACAGCTCTGGAAAGACTGTGAGAATAGGAGGAAAAATCATAATTTGTAGTTTCCAGGCAGATGCAAGTTATGAGAGTAAGACACTACTGAGCCTAAACGTAAAAAAAGGACTTTTCTCTCTAGAGTGAACTGAAATGATTATTTAAGTAGATGGCTAACTTAAATGTTTTTCTGTAAGTTGCTGTTATGAGGAAAGGGGGAGGAGGGAATAATCTAGAAATCTCATTCTGAATTGTTTTGTGCTATTAACACATTTCTTCTTATACACATTTGAGTTTTAAGCCTGTTTGGTCTTTACTCCTAAATCCTATCCCCAAGAGCAATTAAATATATTAAAATTGGCAAACCTAAGTCACACTGTGACACCGGGGCTCTGGAAACAAACATTGGCCATTTTCCCTTGGAAAAAACCCACACCCTCCCAGTTTCCTAATAGCAGTTTGGAGGAAGTGATTGTCTCTCCAAAAGTAGCCTTAGTTCTAAGTGGTGGCATCTTTAGTCTCGGAGAAATCATGATTCATTGGGAAATTGAGCAGGCAGAAACCCAGTCACAGGCCCAGGGCCCTGGACGCAAACAAGGGCCTATTTCTCTGTGAAATAAACCTGACTTCACCACTTTTGTAATATCCATTTAGAGGAGGCTTTTGGCACTCCATGAACAGCCAGGGTTCTGAGTGGTGGCATCTTTAGTCTGGGAGAAATCATGATTCATTGTGAAATTTAGCAGGCAGAAGCCCAGTCTCAGGCGCAGGGCCTTGCATGCAAACAAGGACATATTTCTCTGTGAAATAAACCTCACTTCAACACTTTTGTAATATCTATTTAGAGGAGGCTTTTAGCAGTCCATTAACAGCTGTGGTTCTAAGTGGTGGCATCTTTAGTCTGGGAGAAATCCTGATCTGTTTGGAATTTTAGTAGGCAGACACCCAGTCTCAGGTCCGGGGCTCTGGAAAAGAACATTGGCCTTTTCCCTCAGAAAAAACCCACACCCTCCCAGTTTCCTAATAGCAGTTTAGAGGAAGTGATTGTCTCTCCAAAAGTAGCCTGAGTTCTAAGTGGTGGCATCTTTAGTCTGGGAGAAATCCTGATCTGTTTGGAATTTTAGCAGGCAGAAGCCCAGTGTGAGGTTCAGGGCCCTGGACACAAACAAGGGCTTATTTCTCTGTGAAAAAAAGATCACTTTACAACTTTAGTAAAGTCTCCTTAGACGAGGCTTTTGGCACTCCATGAACAGCCAGGGTTCTAAGTGGTGGCATCTTTAGTCTGGGATAAATCCTGATCCTTTCAAAATTTTAGCAGGTAGATGCCCAGTCTCAGGCCCGGGACTCTGGAAAAGAACATTGGCCTTTTCCCGTGGAAAAAAAACACACCCTCCCAATTTCTTGAAAGCAGTTTGGAGGAAGTGATTGTCTTTCCAAAAGTAGCCAGGTTTCTAAGCGGTGGCATCTTTAGTCTGCGACAAATCATGATTCATTGCGAAATTGCGCAGGAAGAAGCCCACTTTCAGGCCCAGGGACCTGGACACAAAAAAGGGCCTATTCCTCTCTGAAAAAATGATCACTTCACTACTTTTATAAAGTCTATTTAGATTGCAATTTTGGCTTCCATGAACAGCCGGGGTTCCAAGTCCTGGCATCTTTAGTCTGGGAGAAATCCTGATCTGTTTAGCAGGCAGAAGCCCCGTCTCAGGTCCAAGGCCCAAAACATGGACATTGGCCCTCTTCTCTCTGAAAAAAACCACACCCTCCAAGTTTCTTAATAGCAGTTTCGTGGAAGTGTTGGTCTCTCAAAAAGTAGCCAGGGTTCTAAGTGGTGGCATCTTTAGTCTGGGAGAAATCCTGATCCTTAAAAAATTTTAGCAGGTAGACGGCCAGTCTCAAGCCCAGGACTCTGGAGACAAACATTGGCCATTTTCCCTCCAAAAATAAAATATACCCTCCCATTTTCTTAATAGCAGTTAAGAGGAAGTAATTGTCTCTCCAAAAGTACCCAGGGTACTAAGTGGTTGCATCTTTAGTCTGGGAGAAATCATGAATAATTTTCAAATTTAGCAGTCAGGCGCCATATCTCAGGCCCAGGGCCCTGGCTGACAAAAAGGGCCTATTTCTCTGTGAAATAAACCTCACTTCACCGCTTT